>SNQJ01S0129986.1:0-25961 GCA_010110895.2 Picea sitchensis
ACACCTCATGCATGTGCCAACTCATCAACTACTTGTCTCAACCATGTACTCAACATGTACCTCAACCAAAAGCCCTCATCAATTTCATCATCAAAATCTGATTTTTAGCTCTGTAATAGACCTGGTGTATCTGATCACATTCCTGCAAACATTCCTTAACTTTAACAGCAAGAGACTAGCATTTTCATCAAACTTTTGTTTAGTCTCACATGCCTAGTTTTGGATTAGTCAAAAACCCTAACTTGAAGTAATCATAACTTTGAACCTGTAATGTATAAAGATCAAAAAATGATACACAATGTTCTTCAGTGTGTTTTATGCAATTCCTCCAAGTGGCACTACTTGGAACCTCTCAGAAAAGGAGTTATAGCAAAAATGGCATACCTTGCTGAATTCTAGCTTATTCTAGTGAGCGTCCTTGTAGAGAGTGCCCCGCACAAAATATTTGATGAAATGATCTGAAACTATTACAAAGAATACTAAAGCCTTTACCCTAACCTACACATTTTGTCTCACTGAATTTGGATCTGTTATGAATAAGTTATGATGTTTTTACCCGAAACACCTGATTTTGACTAGTTTCAGGACTGACCACAAACCCTATTTTCCACAGAGTGTAACTCCAAAAATAAAACGACCCACAAGCTGATTTTTGAACCACAGATACTTGGATATGTTTTCTCGCTTTCATAGCAATTTCAGGATCTGAGTCATTATAGAAAAAAAGTTATAGTGAAAATGGTGAGATGACCTGAAAATAACATACCATAGAAAGCACCTTCAAAAGAATTTATCCTTCCTTGCATTTCGGCCTTCTTTTCTTCACTTTACAAAAAGAATTTATCCTTCCTTGCATTTCGCCTTCTTTTATTCACTTTACTCGGAATTTCGGCTAAGATATCACTGGAAACCTCAGACACATATAGATATTCAATATTCTCAAGTGTAATTCAAATGAGAGAGCCTGGCTCTTATTTATACCTCCAAGTAGTTTCCTTAAAACATCTTCTAGGTCACTCTGGGTCTCCACTTTCCTTATTTTAGGTTGGGTCCACTTCTAATTTCTCCATTAAAATTATTATTGAAAGAATATTTACCCGCTTCTAGGTCACTTGACCTATTTTCCTTATTTTTTAGTTAACCATTTTCCATAAATATTCCTTCTTGATTTTGTCACCATTATTTCTGATTTTGTCACTTCTCTTGGATTATTTAAATAATCCACCTTGAATAAAATAATATTAACCCATTTCTAGGTCACTTTAACCTGTTTCTTTCCTTATTTTAGGGTTAACCATTTTCCATAAATATTCCTTCTTGATTTTGTCACCTTATTTTATCATTTCTTCTTTAGGTCACTTTGACTTCTTTCACTTTGGGGCTTCAAGCCTTCATGAGGGTCCTTCATCTTCAGAAGGCCATAACTCTCAAACCAGAGGAGTTATGTGACATTCCACATACCACACCGTAAATGGAATGACAAAGCACTATCCATCTAGGATAGTTTCACCAACAATTTCCTTGATTCCTTCATCTCGTTATTCCTCATAAGCATGGTCCTCCAACCATTCTTCTAGGATAACTCAATCAGAAAGCTGCCTTCCGCGGAGGGCTTTCACCATAAGGACCACTTTGGAGTTTTCATACATTTGTACACCTTATCAATCATTTAATAAAATAATGAGAGCATGGATCCTCCAACCATTCTTTCTAGGATAACTCAACTGTGAAAAGCCGCCTTCCTGAGGGCTTTCAAATTCATAAGGGGACCACTTTGGAGTTCATCCATTTGTACACCTTATCAATCATGATAAGACAATAATGAGAGCATGGGTCCTCCAACCATTCTCCTAGAAGAATGGTTGGATAACTCAATCCACAAAGCTGCCCCGTGAGGGCTTTCACCATAAGTAATCTCACTTTGAGTTCATCCATTTGTTTACCTTTGCATCGCATTGGTTTCCACTTGGACATATAACATTTGCATCAAGGGAATCATATCAATCAATTACTTGACATCAACCAATGACATCAATCAGTAAACCAAACCATTTACATCAATGAAATATGATCCAACACATCCCAAGTAATCAAACCATTGGCATCACGACAAACCATTGGTATCAATGACAACATGATCCAATATGTCTCTCGATCCCAATAGTTTACTAGTAACTAGAATAACCTCACCTAAGCCCTCATTCCCCTGAGAGACAAAAATTTATAAAGGAAACATTGTTTCAAATATTGTTGGGACCTTGTGTCTCTTCCCACTGCTGCATATATCTCCTCATGCTCCATTTCCATCCATTCAATAACCATCCCGCAGCGAAAATTCATTTTTGAGTTGCTAAACGATTTAAAAATCTTGTTCACGGACTTGTACACAGGATAATCTTATGAAAGTCACATATATTTCATATATGTGTGCAAGATTCCTCTTTTCCATCGATAAGGGTCATATATGTGGACCGATGATCCGCGGACCCATGTACACCCTGTAGTTGTAAATGTGTTGAACCTGCATGTAATAGATCTAGCTAAACAATAATACACACAGCTGGTGCGGTGTAGAATTGGAGAAAGAAGAAGAAGGAGAGAAAGAATGAGATAATTCTCATTAACCGTATTCCACACTCAAAGAGGAATAGCTTACAATAGATATAGGATACATGAGTAACTAATGATACATAGTGGTATAGAGTGATATGGACACACCAATAGTTATGGGAGGAAAATTCCACCTACTCTAGTCTCTCAATCAGTTACAAGAGTGAACTGCCACCTAGTTGAGCTAACTAGTCAAATCTAGTTCCTCGCTAACTAATGAACATAGAGTAGTGAGGAGTTAAATCAGGGAACAAAGTGCAATGCATCAGTTCAAGTGATGATCCTGCTGTTCACTCTAGCTGGTGATGATCCCAAGGTGTTGCATGGTACAAAACCAATGCAACATCTGGCAACCCAACTCAACTAGTCAAATCGAACTGTCAACCTAACGAGAATATTCTCCAGGTTGAATATTCTACCCTAAAATATAGGAGACTAGATAATGTATAATTATGACTAATAAACAAGAAAAACTTAGGAAAATAATCCCTAGGTGTGTGAAGTAACCCAACACCCCCCCTAAAACACAATTGGGGTGTGCACAATGAATGAGTCCCGATAATTTGTAGCCATGTTAGGTACCCAAATACAAAAGATACACTGAAATAAAATGAGGAAAGAGGGAAAACTCATGGGAACCCCCAAATTAAAATCAAAAAAATAAAATGAGAAGAACGCTAAGCAACCCCATCCTTCACCTCCTGGTATTCCCAACTATGCAAGTTTGTGTTCATTGAAGATTTTGTTGAAAATGATGTCTACATGGATCTGATGAAGTAGATGATCATTGATATGTCCACACAGATCCACTTTATCTTCTTGTAATAAAACATCTCAAACAAAGTTTGATGAACAAAACCGCGGGCGTCAAGCCTCGAAAAATGCTTTGTTCGTTGATTTTAAAATCCATCATAACTTCACTTTTGACTCCGCTGACAATTTGTTTTTTAAAATTGGATATTTTCCTGACCGGAATTCAAATATCCAATTTGTCTCTGCAAATTTTTCTCAGAAAATATTAGAATGGAGTCTGATTTGTGTGGCTCTCTTTTTGTCTCCTGTCATGCATGCATGGTGCATGCAAAGTAAGTCCGGTGATGTGACTCCTTCTCGAAAGTGCATGCCATATATCTTCCACATAAGTTTCAGTAAACAAATTTGAAATGGAGTAGACATCATCTTCACTAATGGAATACAAATTGCGAACACTCTGTGTAGAAGACTCTTCATAATAAAATGTTTGATCATCTGATGGCTTCTCCGGGTCTTGACTACCAACCTCCCTGCGATGAAATATTCGTAATATTCTTTATTCCCAAATAGAACTCCAATCTGATCCATAATTCATTTGGAATTGATTCTGTGGAGTCATCATATACTTGATGGAGAATTTCAGGAGAAATAAAATAGAGGATACATCCTATGGCCATATCTTGTCTATTGAGAAAATCGTTTTTCTCATCGACATAATCAGGCTCTACTTCCATTGCCATAGTTATTTGTTACAAGCCTCTGCATCTGAGAAGAAGAAGAATTTTTGGCTTCCATTCCAAATATTTATGAAGCGTGCGAAGTATTTCCGGCGAATAATCCATATTTTTGTTGTCTTCAATCTTTTGTACCTGCAAAAAAAGTTGGTGTAGATTTTTCTTGGCAATGCGTCGACTCTGATACCATGTAAATGTGTTGAACCTACATAGAATAGATCTAGCTAAACAATAATACACACAGTTGCAGAGAGAATTGGAGAAAGAAGAAGGAGAGAAAGACTGAAAGAATTCTCATTAACCATATTCCACACTCAAAGAGTGAATAGTTTACAATAGATATAGGATACATGAGTAACTAATGATACATAGTGGTGGTATAGAGTGATATGGACACACACCAACAATTACGAGAGTGAACTGCCACCTAGTTGAGTTAACTAGTCAACTAGTCTTCAGTTAACTGACTAAACAGAGAGTAGTGAGGAGTTAACTTAGGGAATCAAGGATAATGCTTCAGTGTGGTGATGATCCCAAGGAAAGTGTGCATTAGTTGGTGATGATCCGAATGTTGCATGGTGACAAAACCAATGCAACATCTAAACTCAATTCAACTAGTCAAACTGATGTGTCAATTGAATGAGAATATTCTCCAGGTGGAATATTCTCCCTTAAAATATAGGAGACTAGATAATGTCTAATTATGACTAATAAACAAGGAAAAACCTTAGAAAAAATAAATCCTAGGTGTATGTGAAGTAACTCCAACACTAGTTTCCATGTAACGTCCTCTAATACTCAAAAAATTAGGACTAAAAATTAAATGTAAACCATTGAAATGGAAGTAAATGGGATGGGTACTTACTTGGTCCAGATGGTTGTTGATTCTGTTTATTGTATCTCCTGCAATCGCCATGGAAAGATTGTGGCCAAAATGGCCTAGAAAGCACTATGTGGGTGAAAAACTCAAATGGTATGGTCAAATTTCTTATTTTTACTATAAAAATAATATATTTTACCCACTTTGTATAGTTTTACCCCATTCTTTTCTATTTTTGGCCTTATGGACTAATTGTGCAATGGAAAGACTTGGTTTTTAGTGTTTTTGTCCAAGGTTTTTTACAGATTTCCAGTGTCATTCCACCCGTTCATGCCTCCAACATGTATGTTCTTTCACTGTCATATATGATAGATTTTCATTCCACTTTGCATTCTTGCATAGTCCTATAACCTTGATCCATACACCTTAGGTACAAACCCATTTCTTAGCGGCACATAACCTTCTCATTGTTACTAGAAGTTTTGTTATTAAGTGGTAGAGACTTACCAAACATGGGTGCCCTAGTTAGAAAATTTGTATCATTTGGTGCCCATGAAGAAGTTATTCCATAGGACTGAGAGTTCCTTATAGTCCCAATATGACTTTGTGTTTGAAACCCATTTTCTTACTCACAAGCATTCTGACCATTACCTATGGGACTCCCCTGAGTCTTGGTTAAGCTCTTTTCCGACTCCCGAAAAAACAAAAAGATTGTTGAGTGAAATTGTCTCTTTCACACTCGTTAACTGGTTTTGAAAGGACATCTAGTTGGTATAAGTTTAATGCTTTTTCGAACCAACTAGATTAATTACGAAAAAGGAATACTCTAGTCACCATTGGATAGAAGAGTTCTCCTGGGTATTATTTTATACTTTTTCAGGCCTTGGGGACTAAATCTATGAAAAAGGACATTGTTGAGTCAAGTTGTAATTGCATTCCATCATCTTGCTTGCATTGTTGAGCCTATTTTTAGTTCTCACTTTCTCGTTATAAGTCTCTTGCCTCAGCAATTTGCATCACTAGCCAAGCAGTACCTTCCACATATCCTTTGCAGCTTGACACCCTTTACCCATAGAGGAAACATCCCCCCAAATATCCAAACCCCACATGAAATTCCTTGCATTAAGCATAGGTATGTTTCAATTCTTGGAACTAGTTGATTACTCGCAACACTTATTTCCTCTCCTGTATCATAACATTTCTTGGCCTATCAAAACCAAAAAAATTCGGGTGGGAAAAGAATATTATCTCTTATCAGCAACAATCGTGTCGCATTTAAACATAGCACAAAATTTTGAGTCCATTTTCATCCAAAGTTTGGGTTTAGCATGACCCTAGGAAGTTGAGATTGTTACTTATAGTTTACTCCTCGAACGGGTTATTCTTCCAGTACCTATAGAGAGTTTGTTGATGCCACCTGCGTCGCAAAATTTTATCAATGATCATTATCAAGTCTATGTTGCCCAAGTTATCCATATGTCTCATGATCTTGTTCAAACAAAGTTTAAAATCCCGTGTTGGCCATTTCTCATAACTCTTGACTTTGCATGTCAGCCATAGCCTCAATGTATCTCATAATCACATGAAGTTGTTGTACTACCTTGCACCCTGGGCCTACTTTCATCATTGGTAGGTAACCTTGAACCCAACATATGACATTTCCTCATTGGTCACTAACTAGGGGGTTTCCCTTATGTTCGATGACAATAAATATATTCACACATTGGGATTCATGCAGTGTCTTGGATTCCATTAGACTTATTGGTGGTTTCCTCTCCTTTGTCGAAAAATTTCCTTATTGGTTTCTATTAAGAGGGTCTCTTTCATGTACTACTTTTATTTGGTGCATGCGAGAGATACACATGGTCATTGGTTCATGAAAATCCTATTTGTCCGAGCTCCTCCTAATAATCAAGCTATTGCTTTGTACCTCATGTTGGATGATGAGATATTCCTTAATTCTCTCCTTCCAGTGAGTCTCCTTCCATCGATTTCAACTCATCTATTCTAGAAACGATACCTAGAGCCCTATGAGTACCTAGAGGCTTGCAGTCATCAGTGGCAGGTTCTCCCGCCAAAGATAGCTGGGAATACATCAATGTCTCGTGATCGATGGATTCTTCAAGTGTTCAACCTCAACACCCTTATTCACACTTATGGAATGTACTTGGTGCCTTGACACCTACNACTTTCATTATCGGTGGGTTGTCTCACATTTTTTAATGGTATACCTTAATGATCAGTAATCAAACAAAGTCTATTTGTGTTCGACCTCAAATCCTCTATTTAAATAATGTATACTTGCACCTTTAGTGGATAATGTAGAAGACCTCCAACTTACAGTAGCAACATCCCTTATATGTTGTTGTATTTCATTAGACCATACCTATATGACTTCAGTGATCATGGAGATTAGATTGTACTCCATTGTATACATATATATTCAGTTGATTTTGAGACTGGACTCCACTGTGTCTTGTTTGTGACTATGACATCATATGGCATATGTCCACTTTGTATTTCCTATTCATGGCCATGAACAACTCTTTGATATATATCCACATGGATCTTCAGTGTAATTCAGATTGGTATCCATGTGTACAATGTCATTATGGATTGTAATATTCTCATCAATAACTAGTACTTCGAGTTGAGTCTTCATTACTCCATTTCTGGGAATTATAATATATTTTGGCCATCACAGATAATCCTCTGACCTCACACATTAGGGGGCATCTGTTACAACAAATGTTGCCTCACTCCATGCAGCTTGTTTGGATGACCTTCCATTTCCCTTTACAGACTTGAAGTCCCCTTTTTGTTCACTCCCGAGCCAAAAATGCACATTTTCATACATATACGCACCCTATAAATTATACAACACATGTATACACAAGTTTCTCCACTACAACCCTCGTACATTGGGTTTGGTGCTCAAAAATTAAAAATTATGTTGGCTTTCCATGCCATGTCACGAGATCCATGATCCCTGACCTTCCATATACTGGAAATGCTCTGACTCAACCCTTGAGTTCCATTTGGAGGCTATAAATTGAGCCATATCCAAGCCTAAAAAAAAAATCAACATTGAGAGAAAATACACTTGGGAGAAATTCACTTCATATTGAGTTTGCATCCTTTTGTCTTTGAAATTCTGAAATTCTTGTGTTCATCCCCCAAGATCTTTCTACTTTGTGATGGAGAACCTCATTGACCTCTATAAATGAACTTTCCTTTGCAGAGGATTGAAGTGGTGGAGGCCCAACTAGAGGGACTTAGTTTCTCGGTTCCGATATGTGTCGTTATAGAAGTTTGTCACCTATGTACTTTTGTTGATTACTTTAATAGAAATACTCTTTTCTCATTCAATTGATATATTGAAAATATTTGAATTATTTTCCATGGGAATATTTGTCATGTATGTTAATGGATTATGCTAATTTATATGCTGACATAATATATTATCACCATATGCTTGTGTATCTTGGTTGTTGAGGACAAGTTTTAGGTATAAAGTTTTTGGTCACATGCTCAATGATGTTCTTCTTCAAATGTCTGAACAAAGTTGGCTCTTAGCCTTGTCTTGTTAGCATTTCATTTATATAGCATACTTGATATTAGAGTTGATTTCTGGGTGTCATTCCGTCTGTTGTGTTTTTTCCCTAGCCATAAAGAGATTTTCCTCATAACACTAACCTCCCTAACCCGTCACATAGGTAGAATAATATGTTTTCCATGTAATAAAGGACGACATTAGTTAATAAGTCCTATTTAATAAATGTGAACATGTCAATGTAAGAAGATCTGATAGAATCTTTTGCTTCTAGAAAGATCTTCCTATAGAATGTTGTGTAGAAGATAAAATTAGTATAAATATGAGTAGCAGGCATGAGAAACTTGGTCGTGAGAATTATTGTAATAGAGCTCTACTCTCCTCGAGGTTTCCCCCTCAAAGAGGCAAGTGAACATTTCTTTCTCTGAATAAAGGTATCATTTTTTGTGTTTCTCTTCTCAATATTGTGTTGTTCCATTGATATCTATTGAATATTCATGTTTCCACATATTATATTACATTTGGTACCTTACAGTTAATCTCTACACAAATTCATACCAATCACTGGTGCCTAAGTTTGTCAGTGCAACTTGTTCAAGCCAAACTGTTGTGTGGCCAGTTTTCACACCTCCACCATTCTGTCTCTACTCTCCTTGGTTATCTCCACACCAAGGCCAAATCCACACTTTTGTCGCTGCCCAAATCATCCCATGTTGTGGTTCAGTCCTTCATGGAGTCCTCCATGACTCAACTGAAAATCACTTTGGTTTGTACAATGAAGTGTATTGTCCCACCAAAAATCTAATCTATTCCAACTCCATGTGGCTTGGTGCAAGGTCGACCCGGTGAAGTGTTTCCAAGATACCTGCCATGGGTCAAACCACCAACCCAACTACGCAATTTGCACTTGAACTCCCCTCAAGTCATGAACTCATTATGCACTTGGTTGGTTCATCCTCCATCGACTCTCCCACCCCAATCTCCAAGATCTTCATCTTTTCCCAATGTTTGAGAAAATCGTCGGTTGCTCTTTTGTGTGACTCGTCTCGTCCTTTCGGATAACTCCATTGAATGAATTTTCTCACCATATTGTGCAACCTGCAACTCGTCCTCCATAAAAATTTTCCACGTTCAAATTTATCAATTGATTGTGTGATCTAGTCCACGCTGTCATGCCATCGAGAAACTCATCCTTTCCATGGCATGTGGTGAATATTGGTTTCTGGTGGTGCATTCAACTCTCCATGACAACTTAAACCAGACCTTGTGCACTTATGTTCTCTGTGCTTCTCCACCTAGACGACCTTAATCCTCAAGTTCTAGCAGACACTTTGCCTACCCCGTAGGCCAACCGTGAATTTTCATCCACAACACATCCTCATCCACTTCCTTTTTCCAAGGTGTCCACTCCATATAACCTTGGATCAACTGCCTCTTGAACATGCTCACCATAAAACCACTTCTTCCTCCAATGTGCCTCCTATCCTATGGATGAAAGTGTCATGAACTCAAATTCATCAACCTGCAATGTGCACCAATTAGAATGACCATCAACTTGGCTGAATTCTATACAAAAGTATATATAGGGGTTTCACTTTCTATGGTTCGCTACACAAAAACTATGGTTGTTCCATTCTGATGACAACTCTTCATTTGAAAAATTGTTGCATCCCAAGTTCACCGCCAACCCATCGGAACTACCAACCTGTTTCATCACCAAATCAATCAAGCCCACAACTCCAACTCCATACGCCCTTGTCTTAGTGCTGCAAAATTGTTCTAAGGAACTGTTGTCACATAACCCTCTTCACAATCTACTCCACCATGAAGTTGTCGATGACCAATTATCATGCCAAAAAACCTTCCTCGCTTGCTCACTGTTATAGAAAATTTTGCCTCACCCCATGCAACTTGCTTGGATGGCCTTTCCATTTCCCTATGCAGAATTGATGTCCCCTTTTGTACCTTCCAGAGCCAAAAAAACATATTTTTCCACATATGCGTGCCCTACTAGTTAGACAACATGCGTATACGCATGTTTCTCCACTACAACCCACATACATTAGGTTTGGTTCTCAAAATTAAAAATTATGTTGGGTTTCTATGTCACATCATGATCCTTGACCTTCCATATAATGGAAACGCTCCGACTCGGCCCTTCAGTTCCATTTGAAGGCTATAAATCGAGCCATATCTAAGCCACATAGGAGGAGAGAATTCAACTTTTGAGAGAAAAGATACTCTGGAGAAATTTCACTTCATATTGAGTCTGCATCCCTTTATCCTTGAAAATATGAACACATTGTTCAACCCCCAAGATCTTCCTTCTTTGATGGAGAACCTCAATGTCTCCTTTATATGAGATTGCCTTTGGTGGAGGCCCAACTGGAGGGACTTAGTTTCTCGGTTTTGATGTGTGTCGATACAGAAGTTTGTCACATATATGCTTATGTTGATTATTTTAATAGAAATACTCTTTTCTCGTCCAATTGAAATCTTGCAAATATTTGAATTATTATTCCATGGACGTATTTGTCATGTATGTTAACGAATTATGCTAATTTATATGCTAACATCATATATTATCACCATATGCTTGTGTATCTTGGTTGTTGAGGACAAGTTACAGGTTTAAATCTTTGAGTTGCGTGCTCAACGGTGGTCTCCATCGAACGTCCGGATGAGGTAGGCTCTTGATCTTGTCCTGTTAGCATTTCATTTATATAACATACTTGATATGAGAGTTGATTTTTGTGTGTCATTCCATCTATTGTGGTTTACCTCATGCTATAGAGAGATTTTCCTCCTAATAGAATTGGAGACCATACTGGGGATTGATCTTCTGTTTTGGGGTTTGGAGTGTTTTTCTCCTTGACTTGCTCTTTGTTAGCCTGAGTTTCCTTGATGCATGATTGCTTGACAACCTATTTTTACTTTTCATCTAAGTTTCTTGGCTTAATCCTTGCCTTGGCAGTGTTTTACTACATATACGCGGTTTTACCCTTGACAGACGTGTATATACATGAGTTGTTCTTCTATAAGGCACATACACACATGAGTTTTTCTCAAACAGTCATGCACATCATATTTTCAGGCTTATTGGCTAAGTTTGGTGTTTGTTGGGTGAGTTTGGTTGGTTATTGAGTCTTCTTGGGTCTCTGTCCTAACTGTTGAGTGCTTAAAAAGTGATAGGAAACCTTCTTATTGTTGGATTTTTGTGCGGTATTCTTTCTTATCATATTTTTTATTGGTTGTCCTTGCATCTTGGTCTGAGTGTTTACTTCTTGGTATCTTGCTTGGCTTGTCTCTTTTTGCTTGCAATAGGGTCTATATATCAAGCTTCTATTTAGTACTTGCATTTTTGTTTCTTTATATCGAAAATACAATTTTTTTTTCTCATTTTTCGTTATGGAATTTGCTCTTTTGGTAACTTAGTATTGATCTTGACACACGAGGAAAGATTTCATTATATTGAAATTGTAGAAAATGCATTGAAAGTTGCATTTGAAAATCTTACCATCTTTTGAGAATTTAAGATTAGGACTTAACACTATGTTATATTCATTTATTTGATATGCTAATTCATAATATCATCAGTTTCATGACCACATATTTTGAGTAAACAAAAGCCATTAAAAGTAACCCTGATTAATTAAAATTTAATAGAAATTATTTTATTTTTCAGGGTACACAAACAAGCATAGGACATAGGGCCTTGGAATAGGATTTTGTGAGTAAAAATATCCAAGGATATTAAACTAAACATATGTCTATGACCAGGGAGTGGTGAAATCCATTATGTAATTAGTGACGTCAAGATGCTCCGCTCAAACTGGAGTTAAGCACGAGGTTGCGTGAAGTTGGTTGCAGAGATAACCCTCTAATACCTCCCTATCGTCAAAGATATTTATGTGGTTTCATTCGTATATGGGGGTCTTTCTAGTACCTTTACCTCCGTGAGAGGAGATGCTTTCAAGATTTCAGGATTTGTTACCCTGCCTATATGGTGGACCAGACTTACGATTGTTCTCCTGCGCATTGGTTATATTGTGGTGGCTCTAGTTGTTTGACATAGGTAGCCACATAGATTACTTGCATGGGTTATTTTGTAGGTACCCTGAGTCAGATAAGAGTCAGACAACACACAACCTTTATGGAGGATTACCTCTCCGAGGGGATCTGACTGATTGTGCTATTAATCCCTTGAGGGCCCTTATAACTGATTCTGATACCTCCAATATTTTGAAGGGAGTCTTGGGCCCCTCTTGGGAGAGACATACCTACTCTAGTGAGGGAGGCCCCTTTTCAGCCACTGTATCCTGTTTGTGTGCATTGACATTTTTTCTTTACTTTGGTGTGCTCTCTGATTATTAGTTGGCCTTAGGATTTTATATTGGGTTGTGAGTTTTTCATTGCTATGGTTAGTGGAGCCCCCATGACTCCCTCAATTGGTGCTACCCAGCCCATGGTCTTTTCTCATTGTTGACGATAAAAAATCTCAACGAGGATTTTACCTGCAAAGTGTTTGTAAGGCCTATTATTATAAGATAATGATATATATAATACTAGTAGGTAGGACCCCCATGTAGATTGGGAGATCAGATCTGGTTCTTATTTGATGTTGATGTTGTTGTTTGACACTGCTTATAGGGTTCTACATGATTGATGATTTCTTGGTTTTATTTGCGACATAATAATAGATGGAAAATATGTATTATGTGTTGTTATAATTGCTCTAAGCTCTAAATTCCATATTGTGTGAATGGCCTATATCCACTGTTATGACTTTACTATTTAGCACTATGATCTATTACATGTTGCACCTACACAAGACACATGTTAGTAATATGAAATAAGAGCAAGTGAAAAGAGCCATATGGAAAAAATCTAAGGAAGAAATTAAACTATGCTACTATGCTACTATGCTAGACTACATGCATTAAAATTTAAGGATTGTTGTTAGTCCTAGCTAACAGGGTTAGTGGCTACATGACTTATTGAGTTATATGGAGACATATGTGATATGAGTTATGGTGTGGTTGGCAATGGTTAATGTGATATAGGGTGGCACATTTAACAAGTGATGGATGTTAAGATTGATGCATAGATTAACTAAATGAATTAATGAAGGGTTGGCTGGCGTGTACTAGGGAATTGAATGAGTGGAGGATGGAGGAGACATGCATTTACTGCACGTCACTCCATACCCCTCCCACTAGCTGTCACCCTAGCTTGGATATTTTTCAATTTTGTTCCACTATGTTATTCTTCAACTTTCAGGCAAGGGAAGAACTGCTCAACTAAGCTCGCATTTTTAAGGCTTCTTGGTTACAGGTATGTCTTTTTCACCATCCATGAACCTGCTCTGGCTATGAAATAGATATTGGCTCGGTGATTTATGGGTCTGTGCTTTATCGAGACTAGCAACTGTGTAAACTTGTGATGTTATCTGGAATGGATTGTTTGTGTGGTTTTCATTGCAATAATGGTTGATGTCACAGTTTCATTAATTATTCTGAGTGCTAGAAGCCATGAAGGCTCTCTATCATCCTTATTGGTTTTGCTTGGAGGGTTTCATACTATCTAGACTTGTTGGATGTCTCCATACAGTTCTTGTAAACTTGTCCAGTCGTATTTGGTTGCGACGTTTGATTTTGGAACCACCATGGGTCATTGCTAACGTTTTCGCCCGATCCTAGGTTCGCGTATAATTGTGGTTTCTGCAAATTGGTTGGGTGGCTATCAAGATGCTTTCTTTAGGGTTGATTTTTATTTCGTGGCTCTTTTTTTATATCAGCATTACGCGGATTGATTGGGAAAACCACGAGGGTTATGCCCTATGTGTTCTCAATGTTATTATAAGAAGACTCTCCTCCTCTATTCATAGTCTCACCTATCTCGTGAATTGTCACCCTGTCTGCGAAGCTATTGGTGATATGGCCTATGGGTTCACCGTATTGTCTCGGGAGTATCTCACTTGCTGTTGAAGGTTGACTCCAGTCCCCCTTTGTTGGTCCACAGAGAAAACCCTTGATTACTCATAGCCATTTTTTATTATTCCAAGCTCACTTTTAATAAATGGAGCCAGTCAGTATACCATTGATTGTTTTGAGTTGGTGGAGTATCGTCGACAGTGGTTGTGATTATCAACATCTAGTCACTGCATTGTTATTATAATAGTCGAGTCTATAGCTCAGCATGGTTTAAATTGGTTGATTTGAGAAATAGGATTGGATACACAGTCATTGTCTCTTATATTGTAATAAGTTGAATTGATGGTTGTTGTTGTTGTGTGTTTTAATTGTCAATCGAGAGTATTGCAATTTTAAAATCGTGATAGTCGTGACTTGGTTTTCCAATGCATATGGCTATGGATATCGCTGGTTACACCAACAGAGATGGGCACAGGTCGTTTTTACAATATGATTTCATTGCAAATTGATTATTAAATTGTTTAGAGGAATGGAATCGGGCACGATTTTTGTGTTTGTGTTTGAAAGAGGAAATAATTCATGAACTGTGGTTGATGTTTTGATGTTGAACAGAGTGGAAACAAGTGACTATGTGTTCATTTGGAAATTCTTTTAAATATTAAATGGGACAAATGAGAAGAAACAAAACGCTTCTACATGTTGTTTTTGAAGACATATTGTCCTGTTTTGATGACATTATGTTAAGGATTTAACTGCGAACAGTGAGCAAGTTAATACATAGAACTGATTGAATTATACACAGTAGTTGTTTATTTGATCACAATGGATTATTTGGTTGGTGTTGGATCTTTTGTGTTTGATATAGATTGGTTTTATGGATTACTTATTTAGTTTTATGAACAATATCCGCTCTCCTCCCTACCATTATTTCACTTTTCGCTAATTACAATCCCCTCGCCTTCCCATATTCATTTTTCATTCCCTGTTCCTAAAATTTAATTACAGTTAAGAAAAGTATGTATTGTAACAGTTTGAAATCGCAGTTTCTTGGATGGATTGTAGTGACATTTTCTTTGGTTTATATTACAGTTGATTGTTTGTTGTCTGTGGATAGTAAACATTATTCTTTTCCCCCCTCATTTTAACATTTTTTTCGCTCAATACAAACCCATCGCTTATCTCAGAACCTTTGTTCACCCCCTGCTCATTGACACCGATTAAACAATTTCTATGGATTGGATTGCATGAGTTTGATATGTTGCTGAGCCAAAATTTATTTCATATTTTTAAAAGGAGTTGTCATGTATGGTTGTTAAAGAAATTATTTGCTAATCAATAATGCATACATGAATAAGATTTTTCAGTCGAGGTAGCCATGGAAGATGAAACCGAGGGAGAGGTAATTGGAACAAAGGCCCAAGAAGGCCAAGACTCTCCATACACTTTGATGCTAACTCACAAGAGTTAGGCCAGCTATTTCAGGCTGGGTTTTTCAATTGGATTGGGCAAGGAGTGGTCCAACCGAGGACTGAAAGGACTCCATTCCAAGCTTCACAAGCCCCTGGTATTCTCGTGCCCCCTCATGTCTCATTGCAACCCAAGGTTCCCGAAAATGAAGGATGGCAAGAGATTGTCCACCAGGAAGTTTCCCAACATCGTGGCCCAATTTGTCTTTACCTTCTCCCCCACCTAACAATCAAATTGTCCAAGATGCCCCTATCCACTCACCAGTTTAGTCCTCCCATGCTAGAAAAAGGTTGAAAACCGAGGCCCACCATGCCTCTGACAAAGGAAAATCCATTACTGCCCCTTCCTCACCCTCCAATGGCTATGATAAATCTGTGTCCTCCCGGATGCATTTAAGGGACGATTGTTCTCATGTGAACAATGATATTAGGCCTAAAGGCTCAACATAGCCAAAGGAAAATTCAGAGAGATCAAAGGGTGATAGCAATAACAAGGGAAATATTGCATCTCAGAGTGGAAAATATGGATTTTGAGTTTTATTTTATTTATTGTTGATGACAGTTGACTTCATAAGTTTTGGACAACATGTTTTTTTTTGGATATAATGGGTGATATATATTTAATTATCATTGATATAAATTGTCAAATATGAATGTGATCATGGGAGTCACAAGGAGGGATGTTTTGTTTGATTAACTAGTTGTGTTATGATTGTTAAAAGCTAAAGGGAGTCACAAGGGGTCCCACCTACTAGTTATTATTTATTTAAAATCCTTATTATGATTCATTACTTTTCCCCCTTAACTAAAATTTGGTTGAGTTATTAGTTAGCTTAACTAATGAAGTAGTTCAACTACTTCAACTAATTCTAATTTTCTTAAAGGCAAAATGAAAAGGAAGAACAAGAGGTGGATAGAAGGAGAAGCACACTAAGGTTTTCTCTTTGAGTTGTGTTGAGATAGTTCAGTTTTCATTCATTCCTTAATTTATTCAAGGCCTAATTCTTTTTTATAATCACATGGTCTTATTGTAGACAACAAGATTCAAGGATAAATTACACCTTTCAGACACTTGATTTTCAGAGGTGTTGATCTATCTTTGATAGTCTGTGTAGACTTGTTTGTTTGTGAATTATTTTTCATGACTGACAAAGGCTATTGTGAAGAGTTGAGTGGGAAACAATCTGTGGCAAACTGATCCAGATCTTAGAGTTCAGTTTTTTATTTTCCGTCAGAGGTCCTTTTGTATGTTTCATCGGGGACGTCTAAGTTTGACTTTGGTCCAAAAATTCTTCACGATTTTTTTTAAAGAGAATGACTCTTTGATGAATTGGAATGAAATAAAGGATTTATTTATGTCTCATTTGTCTTGATTATCGACTTGGTGGTTTTACTTCTGTCTCTACATTTATTTCAACAATTGTTATATTCAGAAAATTGTATAAACAATGAGATTTTCAGCAAGCTTTTATTTATAAAAAGACTAGCCTAAGAACTTGTAATCAATACTTGTGAGTTAGGATATTAATTTTTATGGTTATGAACATAGGGTGATATTCCCGTCTATTTTTCTCTAGCCAAGCAGAATTTGAAAATGCTTGAGTAAGATCATTTCATATATTTTCCTCAACATTTATTTGACGACCATACTGGGGAGATCTTCAATATCTCTCTGGTTAATTTTTATGCTTGATTTGCATCGAATACATCTATTTTTATGATATTGATTCTTTGATTGTTTATTTCTTAATGACTGTGCTTATTGCAAGGCAACCCAATATTGGGCCCGGTCTTCAAGATCAGACCAACATTGCTTTGAGTTTGTTTAACACCATTTTAGACACTGCCAATACTCATGCTGAGCTTAATCATTCATGGGAATCAATTGAATGAGATATTAGTGCCCAAGAACATTTGGAAACTAGATGTAGACAACCTACAAATCAACAGTAACCTTCTTGTTTCTTCAGTTTTGGCCTTTCTTTCATGTCCTTAGACTCTCGTGTTTCTAGAAGAAGAAGAGGCTTATCACCCGAAATTAATCCTATTGCTGAAATAGGAAAAATGAACGTTGTGTTATCTATCCAACAAAGTGCTCTAAGGAGAAATTTGTCTGATTCTTCAAGTTTGTCTTTTTATCCTTCACCTATTATCCACAAGATGGCATCTAGTGGTGGCTTTGGTGGCACTGGAAGTTCTTCCTCCTCTCAGTATTCATCTTCATCAATGGTTGGTAGCTTATATAGCCACCATATCCTTGTTCAGTCTACCACTAATCCCACCAAAGTCATTAAAAATTATGGACTATTTCAGTTTGAAGAAGACACCACAACCACACCGTGGCATGTGTCCTCTCCTCTTAACCTAGCACTTGCTACTCGCCCACTTCCTAAATTCAAAGAGCATCTCCCTAGGTTTTTTGGAAACGACACTGTCACTACAAACAAAAACTTAGTGGAATTTTCTAATGCTTGTCACAACATAGGGACCAATGGTAATGATACTTGCATGTGCTTATTCATCAACTCCTTGGAAGGAAAGGCTACAGTCGATTTCTTTGACCTTCCTCCTAATATTTTGTCTACTTGGGAGGAGTTAATGTATTGGTTCAGATCCACTTATGGGCAATACAAAAGCCCAGCTGAGAAGTTACGGGAATACAATAACATCGCCTATAAGGGTGGTGAGACCATCAAGTCCTTCAACTTGCATTTCTCTAAGTTATACAATCAAATCCCTGAACTCATCTGACCTCAGAACCAAGCCACTTTCATGCATTACTACAATGCATTGCCTTCCCCCTATCATCACAGGCTTGAGGAAAAAAGGCTAATGATAATCTCGGTTCTTCTCTCCATACTTGTTTAGAGTATGAAGAACAGCTTGAAAGAACAAGCTTTCCTCAGGGTGAATCGGTTAAATAGACAGACATGTCCTCCCTTTTACAACTAGTACAAGATATGGACAATCGTATGATAGCATATGAGAGAAAGGGAACTAACTCCCCTCTCACCCCTGAAGCTTCACTCTCTTCTGCACCTCCCTTTAGAAACCAAATTGAAAATTATTTTCATCCTAAAGTTATCTTTCCTTGAAGTTGGTGTAACTTTTGCGAGGAACACCACGAAGAAGCCACATGTGAGGTAAGGAAGAGTGCCAGAGATAAGATCTTTGGTAAAAGACAAGAAACTACCATCGTTGTCCTAGATTTTGTAGAGCCAGAAGATGTCATGATCATCAATACTAGGAACAAGTCCTATGCTCCCAAAGGCAAGTTTGATCCTCCCCGAAATTATTCTAGCCTGAGCTCATCCTCACCCGCTGCTACTGTTCAGGTTCCTAGGTTCCTGAGAGTCAAGGAATTACTTCCCCTCTCCCATCTTCCAAATATAATATCCTAAATCAGTTGGCCAACATCAAAGCAGATGCAACCCTTCTAGACATGGTTGTCATCCCTGAACAACAGAAGCATCTGAAACAATTCATGGAAGGAAAAGATTCTGTTGTAGCCAACCTCTCTAAAGAGGTGAACGAAGAGGACTCATCTGTAAATAAGGTAGTTGTACATAACTTTAGGTACCCTGTAAAAAATCCCCCTTTTATATTTCTATAAAGATTATGGATAAGATCGCTCATTGTTGCCTCATTTATGGAGGTTCAGGCCCAAGTGTGATGTCGAAGATTATTATGGAAGATCTAGGCTTTTCTTGTACAAACGAAAACGCCAAAAGCATGCTCTCCTATAATAGTATAAAAAAACGACCATAGGTGAGATTAAATATGTGAACTTAGTTTTGTGCGCACACCTTGAAATAAGGACAACCCTTAGCATTCAGGTAATTGATATGCCAGTAATAAATTACTCAATCATCTTAGGAAGATATTGGCAAGCCTTAACGTGCAGATACATCTCACTCGACGGAACACATTTATCCGTTCCTCGAAATGGTAAAACAATTATAGTCCTTAGAGAGGGAAGGATTTCACCTTACATAGAGAGTGTCCCACAACCTAATGTAAACTATATCGAAGAGGACCTAGGAGTGTATTCCATCTTTGCTGAGGAGGATAACATTTCCTTGGAACAAATTGGTTTAGATTATGGTATGTGGCACATGCACTTTGATGGCTCATGCTCTAATGAAGGTAATGGAGCTAGAATTGTCTTGATTTCTCCTGTAGGAAAAATCCATAACTTTTGTTACAGGTTGGAGTTTGCTTGCACTAACAATGTCACTGAATTTGAAGCTTTATTATTAGGCATTGAAAACGCCTATAATCTTGGCTGTGGTCACCTTTCAGTTTTTGGTGATTCTGAGCTTGTTGTGAATCTTGTACGTAATATTTACTCCCCTAGCAACAAGTTGATCAAACGATATACCCAAACTATTTGGGCACTTGTCTCGAACCTGTTATCTTTCAACATCACTCATGTTAAGAGGGAATTTAACTCAATGGTTGATCGCTTAGTTGTTTTTGCAGCCTCTCCTAGTCGACAAATTTTACCTCACAGACCTGATTGTACTCTCCAATCTCTATATCATCCACATATCCTCGACAATATGGAATCTTGGCGGTCTTCCCCAATGATGAGAACATTCGTGCTTTCATTCAAAATGAGCCTTTTAAGACCAAAGAAGTTATGTCCATAGAAGATAACAAGATTCCTAAGGGCTTGACTCCTCTAGAGAATTCGTTTTCATCGAGTGATGTAGTCAATAAAGAGAGTCAGAAAGAAGAGGAGTCGAAAAGGAAGGTGGGTGAAACCATATCCTTGAACATTGGGACACCCGAATCTCCAAAGAATGTTAAAATAGGTGCCAAATGTTCTGATGAAGAGAAAATGAAGTTTGCCAAGCTGCTTGGTGAATTTCAAGATGTTTTTGCTTGGTCTTATAAGGATCTTCATGGTTTTGATCCTGGTCTTATACAACATTCCATCCCCATCAAGGAAGGCTTAAAATCATCTAAGCAAAAACAAAGACCTATCAACCCTGCACCGGAAGAAACTATTCAAAAGGGATTAGTAAAACTATTGAAGGCTGGTATCATATTTCCAATCAAGTATTCTAAATGTGTTTCAAATTTGAACCCTGTCTGGAAAGCCACCAAACATATAAGATTTTGCGTTTCTTTTCGCGCAGTTAAGCGAGCTATTATGAAAGGTTATACTCCTCTCCCTAACATAGAAATGATTTTTCAGCAAGTCGCAGGGTCACAAATGATGCCCTTACTTAATGTTTTTCCCAGTTACAATCAAATCAAGGTAAAGGGGGCAGATGCTTACAAAACCACCTTTATCACTGATTGGGGTACCATGACTTATGAACGTATGCTTTCTATCTTACCTGATGCAAGTACCACTTTCAAAAGACCTATACAAATAAGTCTTGGTGAATTGATCAGTATTCATATCTATCTTGATGATCTAATTATATACGTTAAATAAATGTTAATTACCTCAGAGTTTCAAGTGTTATTTCTGGGTCCCTTCAAAATTGATTTTGTTTTGGATACTAACTCTTACATTCTAAAGGATTTACAGGAGCAATTGTTTTCCTACGGCACTAACGATTCTCACTTGAAACATTACGTGGGATCAACTTGAAAAGCTCTAATGTTGTTTGGATTTTTTGTATATTAGTAGTCTAGCTCTGCTTTCATTTTTTCTCCTGTCTCTTATTTCTTCTTACAGTAGTTTGATTTCTACTTTCAGATTTAAACAATTTCCTATTGTTTTTGCATTTCTGTAATTGTATCTCTGTTGTTTTAAATTCTGCAATTTTAATTCCGTTATGATTTTTATTGATTCTTCATCTTTTAATTGATTTTGGTCAAGAATAAGATGTTGGACCAGTTCCACCATAGTGACACTCCTGCAAGATATTATTAGTCAATAACAATCAAGCTTATACAATTGTTACGAGGTTTCCCTGAAAGCACTTGAATTTTCTATCTGCTTTCACTGTTGTCTATTTTTTTTTTTTTGGTTATCTCTCGCTTTTGCTTTCCTTTTATTCATCCACTTGAGAATTTAAGAGAGCAAGTCCCTAATTTTTCTCCTTGAGGTAAAGAGAAAATTCTGGTTGAACGATTATGCACACAGTGGAAAACCCCCTCATACTTAACATTTTTCATGAGTTGTTCCAAATTCCCAGTCATCTTTTCATTGAATCCACTCACTTCCCCCTGTTGCATAATCTCCCTGGTTGTATCTTATTGACCTACTATTATTGGTCTGCGAAACCATGAGTTATGAGTTCTAAATTTGTTGAAAACAAATTTCCCTATGGAATCACCAGTTTGTTGACGATAAAAAATCACAACGAGGATTTTACCCGCAAAGTATTGCTAAGTCCTATTATTATAAGCTAATGATATATATAATACTAGTAGGTGGGACCCCCTTGTATATTGGGAGATCAAATCTGGTTCTTATTTGATGTTTATGCTGCTCTTTGACATTTCTTACAGGGTTCTACATGATTGATGATTTCTTGGTTTTATTTGCGACATAATAACAGATGGAAAATGTGTATTATGTGTTGTTCTAATTGATCTAAGCTCTAAATTCCATATTGTGTGAATGGCCTATATCCATTGTTATCACTTTTCTATTTAGTACTATGATATGTTACATGTTGCACCTACACAAGACACATGTTAGTAATATGAAATAAGAGAAAGTGAAAAGAGCCATATGGAAAAAATCTAAAGAAGAAATTAAACTATGCTATTATTCTACTATGCTACACTACATGCATTAAAATTTAAGGATTGTTGTTAGTCCTAGCTAACAAGGTTAGTGGCTACACGACTTATTGAGTTATATGGAGACACATGTGATATGTGTTATGGTGTGGTTGGCAATGGTTAATGTGATATAGGGTGGAACATTTGACAAGTGATGGATGTTAAGATCGATGCATAGATTAACGAAATGAATTAATGAAGGGTTTGCTGGCGTGTACTAAGGAATTGAATGAGTGGAGGATGGAGGCGGCATGCATTTACTGCACATCACTCCATACCTCTCCAATTGGACATCACCCTAGCTTGGCTATTGTTCAATTGTGTTCCACTGTGGTTATGCTCTGACTTTCAGGCAAGGGAATAACTGCTCAACTAAGCTCACATTTTTAAGGTTTCTTGGTTACAAGTATGTCTTTTTCACCATCCATGAACCCGCTCTGGTTATGAAATAGACATTGGCTCGATGATGTATGGGTTTGTTCTTTCTTGAGACTGGCAACTGTGTAAACTTGTGATGTTCTCTGGAATGGATTGTTTGTGTGGTTTTCATTGCAATAATGGTTGAAGTCACAGTTTCATTAATTATTCTGAGTGCAAGAAGCCATGAAGGCTCTCTCTCATCCTTATTGGTTTTTATTGGAGGATTTCATATGGTCCAGACTTGCTGGCCGTCTCCACAGAGTTCTTGTAAACTTGTCCAGTTGTATTTGGTTGTGGAATTTGATTTTGGAACCACCATGGTTCATTGCTATCATTTTCGCTCAATCGTAGGGTCGTGTATAATTGTGGTTTCTGCAAATTGGTTGGGTGGCTATAAATATGCTTTCTTTAGGGTTGATTGTTATTTCGTGGCTCTGTTTTTATATCATCATTGCTCAGGTTGATTGGGAAAAAAATGAGGGTTATTCCTTGTGTGTTCTCAGTGTTATTAGAAGAAGCCTTTGTTCCTTTGTTCATAGTCTCTCCAATCTCATGAATTGTCATCGTGTCTGCGAAGCTATTGGTGATATGGCATGTGGGTTCACCGTATTTTCCACAGAGCGAACCCTTGATTACTCACAACCCTTTTTTATTATTCCAAGCTCGCTTTTAATAAATGGAGCTAGTCAATATACTATTGATTGTTTTGAGTTGGTGGAGTATCGTCGACAGTGGTTGTGATTATTGACATCTTGTCACTGCATTGTTATTATAACAGTCGAGTCTATAGTTCAACATGTTTTAAATTGGTGTATTTGAGAAATGGGATTGGATACACAGTCGATGTATCTTATATTGTAATAAGTTGAATTAATGGTTGTTGTTGCTGTGTGTTTTAATTATCAATCAGGAGTATTGCAATTTTAAAATCATGATAGTCGTGACTTGGTTTTTCAATTCATATGGTTATGGATATCGTTGGTTACACCATAAGATATGGGCACGAGTCATTTTTACAGTATACTTTCATTGCAATTTGATTATTAAATTGTTTAGAGGAATGGAATTGGGCACGATTTTTGTGTCTACGTTTGATTGAGGAAATAATTCATGAATAGTGGTTGATGTTTTGATGTTGAACAAAGTGGAAACAAGTGACTGTGTGTTCATTTGGAAATTGTTTTAAATATTAAATGGGACAAATGAGAAGAAACATAACTCTTCTACGGGTTGTTTTTGAAGACATATTGTCCTGTTCTGATGACACCGTGTTAAGGATTTAATTGCGAACAATGAGCAATTTAATACACAAAATTGATTGAATTATACACAGTAGTTGTTTATTTGATCACAGTGGATTATTTGGTTGGTGTTGGATCTTTTGCGTTTGATGTAGATTGGTTCTATGGATTACTTAATTAGTTTTATGAAAAGTATCTGCTCTCCTTCCCCTCGCCTTCCCATATTCATTTTTCACTCCCTGTTCCTAAAATTTAATTACAGTTAAGAAAATTTTGTATTGTAACAGTTTGAAATCGCAGTTTCTTGGATGGATTATAATGACATGTTCTTTGGTTTAAATTATAGTTGATTGTTTTTTGTCTGTGGGAAGTAACCATGATTCTTTTTCCCCCTCATTTTTACATTTTTTTCGCTCAATACAAACTCCTCACTTATCCCAGAACCTTTGTTCACCCCTTGCTCATTGACTACAATTAAACAATTTGTATGGATTGGATTGCATGAGTCTGATATGTTGCTGAGCCAAAATTTATTTCATATTTTTAAAAGGAGTTGCCATGTATGGTTGTTAAAGAAATTATTTGCTAATCAATCATGCATACATGAATGAGATTTTTTAGCCGAGGTAGCCATGGAAGAGACAACCGAGGGAGAGGTAAATGGAACGGAGGCCCAAGAAGGCCAATATTCTCCATACACTTTGATGGTGAATCGCAAGAGTTAGGACAACTATTTCACAATGGGTTTTTCAATTGGATTGGGAAAGGAGTGGTCCAACCGAGGCCTGAAAGGCCTCCCTTCCAAGCTCCACGAGCCCTTGGTATTCATGTTCCCCCTCATGTCTCATTGCAACCCAAGGTTCCTGAAAATGACGGATGGCAAGAGATTGTCCACCCGACAATCTCCCAACATTGAGGCTGGCCCAATTTGTCTTTACCTGCTCCCCCTCCTAAAAATCAGATTGTCCAAGCTGCCCCTGTCCACTCACCATTTTAGTCCTCCCATGATAGCAGAAGGTTGAAAACTGAGGCCCACCATGCCCTTGACAAAGGAAAATCCATTGTTGCCCCTTCCTCACCCTCCAATGGCTTTGATAAATCCATGTCCTCCTAGATGCATTTGAGGGACAATTGTTCTCATGTGATCAGCGAGATTAGGCCTAAAGGCTCAGCACAGCCAAAGGCAAATTCAGAGAGATCAAAAGGTGACAGAAACAACAAGGGAAATATTGCATCTCAGAGTGGAAAATATGGATTTTGAGTTTTATTTTATTTATTGTTGATGACAGTTGACTTTAGAAGTTTTGGACAACATGTTTTTTTTTGGATATAATGGGTGATATATATTTAATTATCATTGAGATAAATTGTCAAATATGAATGTGATAATGGGAGTGTTATCCACATTTTTGGTTATCGAGATGATACTACGATTATGACATGATGATGGAAGATCAAACTCTTCATTAAGAACATTTTCCAGAAGAAGGTTACATTTATCATTTTCTCAAAATCATATTTTGAAAATAGTACGCAGGCTGCATTATACTCTCCTGCGGAAATCATTAATTTCCGCATGCTGAATTCAGCTAGATTGCGGACTTTCCGCACTGTGTTAATGGTTAGGGTGCGGAAATGTTTCTAAAGGGAGAAAATGAATAAGTTCTCGATCCTTCTA
>SNQJ01S0129987.1:0-25961 GCA_010110895.2 Picea sitchensis
TCGGTCATGGATTCCAAGAGGTCTTCACTGGAAGGAAGAAACACACTTTGGAAGGACACCATGCCGAGGGTCGTGACAAGAGTAAAGAGATCAAGCTCTAACAACCCTATCGAAGAGATCACCGTGTCAACTACTGGATCTAATTCATTAGAAGTTGAATCCATGGGCGACAACGCCACATAATTGACCTGTGGTGGGGGCAATACCATCTGCATATAAGAACCATTCAGGGAGGCAATCTAGGCGGGGTAAACGAATGAAAGTTGATCAAAAGTTATAACTCGTCCATCCTGAGGGAAAGATATAACACGAAAAAGAGTAGAAACAATAGCTTTCATGACATAGACATAATCTCGCCCAAGGATTAAAGAAAAATCCAAGGGGTCTTGGATGACCATGACATCAATAAAGACAATTTTCCCTCCCAAAGTTACAGGAAATTGAGGAAGTGTCCCTAAAGGTTGACTGGTTCTTCTGTTAAAAGATAACAAATTCTGCGTAACTGGGGAAAGCTAAGGAAAACCCAAAGCTTGGCAAGCAAAAGAGGACAAAATGCTGATGGACGCACCTTCATCTATCAATGTTTGAGGAACGTCCTGACCACAAACTTGTACTATAATCTGGAAAGGAATGTGAGAGGGAAGACGAGGTCTAGTTAGCACACCCCAATTAAAAAGGATGGCCTCATTACTTGGAGGGGGTTCCACAGGATAAGGAATATCCCCTGGCATGGTAGATTCTGTATCAACGAGAAAAACATGGGCAATATCAGGTTTACTCTCTAGCGAGAGAGTAGGATCGACCGATGGAGAGATCAAATCGACCACTTGGGTTTCATTATCCAAGGGGAGAATGGGGTTGATAGGTGGAAACAAATCGACCGCTTGGGCTTCACTCTCTAACGGGAGAGTGGGATCGACCGAGGATGGGATCGGATCAACCACTTTGTTAACACTCTCTAAAGGGAGAGTAGGATTGACCGAAGATGGGATCAGATCGACCACTATGTCAACTGGTTCAATTAAGGATGTGACCATATTGACGACATGATCAATTGGATTGACCAGCAACGGGTCCGGAGTGATCATTCCATCAACTATAGGTGGGTTGAGAGAAAACTTATGATAGGCAGCTGGAAGTTGAGGCTGTTATATAGTCATGTCTTCCAGTAATTTCGAGGCTTTTTCCATACGAGGGAAAAGGTGAGTTCGATGACTCCCTTTGCATAACATACACGGGAACTTGACTCTACTTTTCTTCTTCCCAATGGTATCGTGACTAGTTGATGGGAGGTCATCAGTATGTTGTTCAGAGGCTGACAACATGGGTTGGTCAGGGTGTGTAGACCATACTTCTATAACCTTGGGTAGACCAGGGAAATCCTTAAGAAGATGGCTACCCTTACAAAGCCTGGAAGGGTACTTGGGCTTACGAGTTATTTGGGTGATCTTGACATCATCAACACTCCCAGAACGATTAACAGTAACTGGTTGTTTTCCAACATGTTTAGCAGTGGTTGGAGGTTTTGATCTTTGCTCATTTTTGTTCTTCTTCTTCTTCCTTTTCTTCTTCTTCTTATTCACCGGATTACTAGATTTAGAGCTTTCACTCGGTGAAGAATATGAAATAGGAGAAGAGCTTGCAAGTGAAGAAGGCGAAGAAGATCTTACTGATGAAGATGGTGAAGGATGAACATGAGGTTGATGTTCTTAGGGGGAAGTGCTTACGACCGAAGCACTTACTGCATTCAGGATTACTTGAGTGGAAAAAAACCACATCGACAATCCAATCATGGGACCTGGAAGGCTCAAAGTAGTGATGTGAGGAGGACCAATGTTTCCATAAGAAGGAAAAATAAAAGGTTCCCCTGGAGAAGGGGTTCCTTCATTGGTCATTTCGAGAACTGACCCCATATAAAACAAATCCAACCTAGAGTCTGCTAGGGAAAACAAACAACACATGCTAAAAATCGAGGAAGTAAGCAAACAAACAAAACCTTCTCACAATGAGCACACTAGTTGGTGATGAAATCCAACATCGTGGGAACAAAGTAAGAAGGGGCTGAGATAGAGCGGGTGGAAAAGTTACATTGATGACCTGCTTAATGGACTTATGCCTTGGTGCAAGATTCCATGCAGTAATTGTGGATTTACCCTCCAAGGAGCCCGAGTGAGTTTGGCCAACATCGATTCCAGGTACCGTGAAGACTTACCCCTACACAGTCACCTTGTGTAAAGACCCTAAAGAGATAGGCCACTAAAGTTACCAATTACTATAGTAATGCCTGGGGAAACAGTCGACAGTCTGATCCACATGCAAAGGCAGGGTATCTAGCCCAAAATCAACTTGAAAGGCTTCCACTCATCATTGTGGGTATACCTCTCAAGCAACCCCCATAATACGCGCAACCTCTACACCAAGACCAACAAAGCAGGGTGAGTAACTCTTCCAGTCTCAATGCAACCTCGTGATTGACCCTTGTGTTAGAAGGGCTTCCTAGGACAAAATGTAATAAGTGGATTTAACCGCTCCCTAGCTCAAGATTCTATGTTTGTTTGCAACTTTGGAAAGTTATCTTTCACACCTATTCCAAAGCCCTACAACTAATCTAATGTAGTTTTGATACCAGACAATATAAAAAATGTCTAATCAGTTTTTTATAAGCGCTTTATTTTATGTCTGTTGTTACTCAATAGGAAAATGGCGTGAACAATATGGTGTTTTGACTGACTCAAAAGTTATGCAAAGAGATGAAGATGCAATCTTTTCATTTCGATGAAAGCTATGCTACGAGAAGGAGAAAACATTTATCATTCCCAAATGCACAATGTCCCAAAATCTTAAAACTCATCAATATCAATATTCTCAAGAAATGAGAAAAAAAGACTGTACACCAATGCACGATTCATGGCCCCCCCAATACCAAGAATCATGCAATTCTACTACTTCAAATGCAAGGATGCCCCCAATCTAATATAAAGCAAGAAATTAAATCTTTTTGTTTCAAAAACTTCACTAAAAGCAATAATGAACTTTCTTAAAACAAAGAAACCCAAACTAAAAGTTTTCTTTTAAAGCGAACTATTCAGAAGAAATATGATCTTTCCCTAAACAATTCTAAAGAAAACACACGCTTTGTAATTGAAATACACTCAAAGCAAGAGACTAATCCTTCAAAACCAAACAAAGCAAAGATGGCTAAAAACAACTCAAAGAATGTCAAGTAGACTGTAAACAGATCAATATAGGCTCCAAAAGTTCAATCCAGCTGATCGAAGCAAAACTGGGCATCAAAAGATAGGAAATCCTAATTACAAACAAAAATTTCAAATGGGTTCATAGCCTAGTTATAGGGTGCAGTGTGAAAATCAGTGGAGTTCGCATGGTAGACACAGGTAGGGTGCGAACATGTCGCATTGGATTACACATTAGGGTGCGAAACTGAGGGGTTTTCGCAGGTTGTAGACCAGTACAGTGTGATACTGCTTGAAATCAAAGAGAATTTGGAAAAGGAAAAAAGAGTCTAAGTGAACTTTCAGATCCAGATAGTCTGGATGGATCTCCCACAAACTCAGAAACCAGAAAACAAGCAATCAAAGCAAGGGAAACTAGACTAACTAGGAAATAATCCGTTCCCTAGTGGAGTCGCCAATTTTGTTATTGGATAAATCAATGGGTGCGGACACTAACTGATATCCCTAGATCCACCTAGATCTAGAACAAAACACACCAAAACACGACGCTTTCCTTAAGTTTTAAATATTGAATTTACTAAATAAAGAGGGATAGGTGACATACCATTTAAACGTCGCTTCCTCTCGCCATCGCCATCCTAGCTCCGTTCCAATGCTCATACAATGATGATCTTGCAAAAGAACGCAGCCAAATGAAGTGATAGTAATAGCATAAACTCAATATAAACCTATGTATGTGATTAAGGAATCATACAATAAAACACAACAAGATTTATAGGAAAGAATTATATTACTGTATCATATTAAATGTGAAAGAGAGATTACAACCATGGCCTTGATTTCGTAAGGTCCCTTCCAACTTTCCTTCATTTCCCACACACTTCCACTCCAATAATTCTACGAGCATAGGTCTAATAATATTCACAATCTATCTTGACAAAGTGGCTCATCTAGCCAAGCTAGCAATCTCCAAAGCTCAATCCAATCCAAGCTAATCCCAAAAGCCAATCTCATCCAAGCCAAATTTCTCCATGAGAGCTCCTCNATAGGAAAGAATTATATTACTGTATCATATTAAATGTGAAAGAGATATTACAACCATGGCCTTGATTTCGTAAGGTCCCTTCCAACTTTCCTTCATTTCCCACACACTTCCACTCCAATAATTCTAAGAGCATAGGTCTAATAATATTCACAATCTATCTTGACAAAGTGGCTCATCTAGCCAAGCTAGCAATCTCCAAAGCTCAATCCAATCCAAGCTAATCCCAAAAGCCAATCTCATCCAAGCCAAATTTCTCCATGAGAGCTCCTCTCCTTTTATAAGTTGAAGAGGATAACGTGAGGAGGTTAGGATGATCCCACCAAATCATGAAAGCGAGTAAGATCCAAACCATTCAGATGCCACCTCACCATGGAAGTTTCTCCTTCTAGAAGCATTAAGAAGATGCTCGTTTTTCCCACGTATGAGCATTCTCGCACCCTTCTTATAGAGAAACCTGCGAACCTATCACAACCCAGCTATGATGCAGCCTATGAGAATCAGGCATTCTCGCACCCTAGCCATAGTGCAGCATGCGAAAATCATCTTTAATAGTGTTTTCATAAAGGAAAATGCAACTTCTTTTCTCAGGAAAAAGTTCTTCTCCCTTCTTTCTTCAGGAACTCAGGCCACTGACCCCTCTGAAGACTACGGATAGGTTTACATCATTAATGGTCATAAGGATGAAGAAAATAATGTGTAACACCTTGTCTCTTGTTTCCTCTGCTTTTGTGATTTGGCCTCACAAAGTCGTCCTCATCCTACTGTGGCTTGGTGTTTTCCGATTCTTGTTTTTTGTTGAGAGGGAATTCTCTTAGTAGATGTCCATGTTCATGGCATCTTCTGCATTGAAATGATATCTTCTTGTAGTCTATTCTTTGTATCCATTACTCATCCCTAAACTCCAGGCTTATGGCTTCCGGGAGCGCCCTCGATACATCCATATCTATGCAGATCCTTGCATAGGATGTATATATCTACCTTTTAGGGTATCTTTCGATGTCTTGACATATTTTCCTATCTTTTTCCCTATGGCTTTGAAGGTGGATGGTATCCAATAGTCTAGCGGTAAGGAGTAAATCCTTAGCCAAACTGGGACATTTTTAAACGTTTCTTTCTCCGGGGAGAAGTTTTCCTTCAATGGACGAATGTACATCTCCACTGATGCATGGAAATATGGCCCACCCCTAAAGACTTTATCCTTGTCCTCCAGATTCATAAAAACCATTGTGAAGAAACCTTTGGATCCCAAGTGGAGTTCCACTTCTCCACTTGGCTTCCAATGGTATTTTATCCAGTTGCACAACATTTTTTTTGTGGTCCATAGGCCCATAAACTTGTAGATCAGTGCATGCGTCTTCATATGATCCTGAAAGAGTTACGTTTGGGGGTCTTCTAGTATAACCTTGGGTATCAATGTTGTTTTAGGTTTACACAGGTTGTTCCCTTCTACCCCACTGGGGTTCGTCGTTTCTTGCACATCATTCTGGGTTTCTCTCGCTCCTTCCCCCATGTGATCACTTTTTTCTTGGTTTCCCTCTTGATTGTTTTTTGATCCTGATCTTGAGGTGCTTGTCATAGTTTCTTTGAAACCACCTCCTCGTGGTCCTTTTCCTTTGTCCACCACCACCTTCTTGTATGAGGGGGTTGATTTACCTCCCCCTTTGGTGACCATGCTGGTCGCTACTGAGACTGCAACTGTTAAACCCTAGCTTAAAATTTCTCCAGAGCCGCGATCATCAATCGAAGAGAAATCACGGTCCACTTATTTAAACAACAGACATTGGTGTGTATATAACAATATAAAGCACTGGGGAATTTATTTATGATTCAAATTGGTTCGTAAATAAATAAATAAGAATTATCTGATATCGGTGCTCCAAAATTTTTAAGCGCATCGGTGCATTGTATACAAAAACACACCAATGCATTATATTAATAGATGCACCGGGGTTTCAAAAAACTTAAAAAAAAAAGATCGACTTTGTTTTTTTACAATTTAAAAATGTGCAGGAATTTAAAATCTAATTTCATAAAGTCATTTAAATAGTAAAAATCTATTCATTGTTTCATTATTTTACCAAAATTTACGGTGGAGAGATTTGCAAGAGAGTCATACCAGAGAGCACTGTGGAGCAGTAGAATACTTTGGAACAACATGATTATTCATAAGATCAGAATTTGAAGGTTATGGTGATTCATTTAAAACCCTTTTCATAAAATATTTCCTGGGTATTAAGCTATTCAGTGTTTTATTATTTTAACAAAATTTACAGGGGAGGGATTTGCAAGAGAGACATATAGGGGAGCATTGTGGAGCAACAGATCAATACTCTGGAACAAGATACTTATTCAGAAGATCAGAATTTGAAGGGTATGGTGATTCATTCAAAACACTTATGGAGCAACAAAATTATTCATAAAATCAAAATTTGAAGGGTCTTTTGATTCACTCAAAACTCTACATAGTAAAAAACTTAAATTTTATTGTTGGTTTTAATAATAATTTATTTTACAAATTTTGTCTCTATTTAAATTTAATTAAAATTCAACAAAAAAAAATAAAAAAATCATACTTACCTTAAACCCTTGCTTCTTCTTGCTTATATGACTGCAAAATTTCACCATAGGGTTTAACTCCCTCTATCACTTCATAATTACAACTTTTCATTAGAGGCATTTTAGGTTTAATGGATTTATGTTTCCATATAAAATGCATTTGACATTTGATGCATCGAATCCAAACCCTCTCGGCCCTATCACATTTAAAAAAAAAACATGTTTCGGGTAATCAGTGCACCTAATTGAATCTAACGCATCAGTGCGCTTTCAGATAAAACACACTATTAATGTTGCAACATAATTTAAAAAATCCGTTCATTGATGTGTAATTTTTTTTTCTATTGGAGTGGTGTTGATAACGATACGTATCACACCATTGTAATTTATAGTTTTTAAAAAATATATTTTTGATATCGGTTTGTTTCATATATGGAATACACCAATGCTATTATATTATGAAAGCACACCAAGAACTTTTTTTTTGCATAAAATTATGTGAATTATTTATAAAATGTATTTAATAGCTTGTGTATTGAATGATACATGATACATATTGATAAAAAAATGTGTGATAATAGTTTCTTGTAACAAAAATTCTGATCGACATATTGATAACATATCCAAAAAGGAAAAAAAGACAAGTTCTTTGTAAATTCTATACAAAATTAATATGTTAAAAAGAAAATCTTTGTAAATTCTATACAAAATTAATATGTTTAAACTATATGTAAGTTTAACTAATATGTATTGGTTAGTGTGTGTCCTGCAGAGCCATAATATGAGGAAGATCAATAAGATTCTTTGTGATCTAAGTGCAGAAGAGCGTAAAAATTGATGGAAAATTTTCAAAAGGAAGAATGGGTTGAAAGAAAAAATTATATTCAATATGAGTTCTTTTTTGAATTTTCATTAATAATATACTTAAAAATATTAGATAACATGTTTCAATCAATCTATTAATTCACACATGTTTAATGTAATACAGGGATCAACAACGAAGAAACATAATGTCGTCCTAAGAAAATTAAAATTATAGAAGATGTAAATGATGATGAATTGGTCCTTAGCTCATCTGGAGTGGTGTTGGAGGTTAATGAAACGGGGATAAACTTTTACAAAACTATGAGGGATATAGTGGAAAGAAAGTATAGACGTACTTTCCACTTACAATATAGAAATCAATGATTCCAAGAACCAGGTTATATCTAAACTAGAAGAAGTGTTTCTAGAGCAATGGTCAATGAGACATGTTAGAATTGCAATAGAAAAAACATACAACAACAAAAAAGTATCATTCAAAAAGTAATATTCCTAAAAACGTTTTTCTAGAACATGTATATATTACTATGAACCATTCCTTTACTAATATCGATTTTGTTATATTTAGTTTTCATATATCAATATAAAAATAGTTTATTGTTATGTTACTTTTTTCAGGAAGATTATGAAAATCCCAAAGGATCAACAAGCTGATATCCAAAATATGCCAGTAGGAATTTCAAAAAAAGTGTATAAGGAGATGGTAAAAGAAATGGACATAATTGCATCGCAGGAGGAGCCATCTCAACAACAACGTGCTTCAAATGTATGAAATCATTGAAATTTTCTATTAGGTACATATAAATAAATAATTTAGCATTAAATATTAATTTTCAAGTATTTTCTTACATAAAATAAAACAAAATGGAACCCATTCAACACATAAAATAGAACGACAAGGAAGAAAATGGTTGATAGCAAATTTTGTGAGTAATTGTTATTTCCTTATAACATTAACTTAAGATTTCATTTTTGTATATTTTAATTTGTTTTACAACAACGGTCCTTGAATGTCTTCAAACAGGTGCTAACATACAAAGAAGAGTCATTGCAAGAATTGATTGACATTGGGTTGCGTAAGGGTTGTGAGTATATGTTAGCATATCAAAAATTAATTGGGGAATTTGTAAGTATCATATGTTGTTTCACTTCTCTCATTTTATAATTAATGGAACGAAAAACATTATTTTATATTAAAACTATGATTTATTATGGGGTATAAAACTTGCAGGAAACAAAGTATGGAAATGTGCCAACATAAGAGTTGTTGACATAAGGCATGAGATTTGGTTATGAAAAAATGTGTATCATTTACGACTCAATTCTTGCTATGGTATGTCACTTTTCAATTTACATTCATGTATATTACTTATTTCAATTTTCATTATTCTCATCAATGTAGATACACTCATTACACTTTATTTTTAGTTTTGTAGATGGAATCATTTGAAGAGGAGGAAAACAAATCGAGAAAATCAACAAAACATTCGACCAAATAACCCAAGTCATGGAAGTAGCTCAAGCACTGACAACAGTTCCAGTGAATAATGATGATCAATATATTTGGATATCAATGCAAGTTGTTGTATTTTTTGAAATAATTGTCTGTGAAAATAAGACATTTTGTTTAATGTAATGGACATAGTGATCCAAATGGATCCAAAAATGCCAAAAATTCAAATTTCTCATATTCAAACGAAACCAGTGCCATCGTGTAGTGATCGTCGTGCCAATTCCGATAGTATATTATTTTTCGAAAATGGACTTCGTATCCGAAAGATATCATGATTTGAAGTTTTTCCCAAACATGCAAAAAATCAAAGTCAAAGTCAATAGTCTGTATTGTTGACGTCAACAGTACGTCAGCATGACACATAGAAGATGATGTCAACATGATGATGTGGCAACACCAAAGGCTGACATGCGTCATGTTGATTTGACATTTTTGGGTGTTGGTGTGGCGGATGACTGGACCGTATAGACAGTGACGTGGAAATCCATACAGTGACGTGGAAGACCCTGGTGTAGACATGTGACAGTATAGAAGGATGCATGGTAGTGATGTGGTAGGTTGAGGAGGTGACACATGGCATATGATGTTGACTTGGCAAGATGACGGTACCGCTGACTAGACAGGGTGTCTGTATGTTGAGTTGGCTTGAGTGACTCATATGATGCCAAGTGGCCCAATCACAAGGTGCTATGTGGCACCCTGGATCGGGCCAAAAGGCCCGGCTTAACAAGCTATTTGACCTTTGCGGGACTCGAAATCCTAACCTCCACATATGCAAAGTCTTCACTCAAACCGACGGACCAACCGAACTAATGGTTTGGTTGTTAAACCCACGCGACATAAACTTAATTAAAGGGATTTAGTGCACGTTTTGGGGATGTAGCACTTAGTCGGAAAGGCTATCCCATTGACCAAGGTGCTAGACCACATGCATATCCAAAATGAATTTCACATGACCAGGGTCGAGAACCATGGGCACAGGTGCATTTGGCCCTGGTGCCCAACCACATGGCTTTATAGATGACCAGGAGCCGTAGGAAAAGGGGGGCGCCCAATATGCTGCTAAAATTGGTTTTAAAACTATGTAATTGGATTGTTTTGTATTATTTAGGCCTGTTTTAATGGGGATTTTGCAAATGTTTGGAGGATCTAGAGCCCAGATTGAGGCCAAATTTTGGGAGGAAGTTGGGAGGTGATCCCCAACTCAATTTATATGTAAATACAACCTTTTTTCCATGGAAAATAGGTTCAGAACAGGAGAATAATTCCAATTTTTGAAGTCCAAACCATTTTTATGCAGGGAAGCCAGGAGAGTAGCAGAGCTTTGGAGGCCATATTTGGGAGTTCTACTCCACCTTTTTCAGTGTCGTCTATTGCATTGAGTTCATGTGACAAAACAAAACATTGTTGTGCTATTCAGAGAACAAATTGATGTAATTATGATGTACCTTTGATGCATTGAATATTAATAAGAAAAGCCTCCCCCACTGAAGACATGCCCTGAGACATAGGGAACTTTGTCGAACTCTGTTAACAAGTTTTGGCGTTATGGTTTGTTGTTCTTAATGCTCATTTTTTGTTCTGTAATTTTTATGATGGCTGCAACATTCTTTCATTAAAACTCCCTCTTCTTCTCTTTAATTTCTAAATGGTAAATCAACTCATGCAAAATACTTAACCAAGTCATTTAAAATATAATTTCGGATCACATAGTGTCCCAATTGAAAGACAAGGGGTTACCAATAAGCATCAACCAATTTTGTATGACAAAGAGCCTATTATTCATATATAATAATTTTATTTTATTTTATTCTATTGGGTTGTCCAATGTTGTTGTGAAATGTTACATCGTTGATTAAATATATGGATGATTAAATATTATAATGAAGAGATGTGAAATCTGATGATACAACAAATTAATCCAAACATCATATCCAAATGCACTAATCAAAATTTAATTTATATGAATACTCTTATAAGATATATGTCAATTTTTTGATGAACAATGGAAATAAAAATAATTGTGCATTGTCATAGGTTGGTGTTTCTAAAAAGAGAAAATGACAACCGGTGCGTTTACTGATAAACAACACTGGTGTGTTTCAAGATAAAACACATCGGTGTCATAATTAAATTCACACTAGTGTTGATATACAAGGAACCAACACTGATATTAATACTATTTTAATGAACAATTATAATAATAAAAACATTTATCGGTGTGCTTAGTTAATAAATGCACCAGGGCTTATGTATCGCACTTTTGCCTCAGTGCGTTCTAAATATTATGCATCGGTAGGGTTTGATCTTTAATGTACCGGTGATGGTATCATAGATTCACCCAATGCCTTATTCTTATTAAGGCACCGATGCATTATTACTTATACGAGCATCAATACCCCAATCTTTTTTTGACAACCTCGATGCTTTCTTGTAATTGTAAGAACCGGTGCTTAAGTTAGAGAACGCATCGGTGCTTGGTATTTTAGATTTGATTGGTGCGTTGTTTTTATTAAAGAACCAGTGCATTATTTTGTATAAACACACCGGTGCCCCAATATTTTAGGACTCATCTGGTGCTTTCGGTGTAATGTAGGCACCAATGATTTATGTTTGAGAACGCACTGGTGCGTATCTAGACCATGAAGCACACCGACTAGAAAAACATCTGCTACAACCTTCACCCACCCAATTTTTTTTTACTTATAATGAAGTTCTATTATAATCTCCGCATAAACATCTCCTACCAAAAATGAATGTTTTTGTGGATGTTTTTTTGACAATTTTGACCAATTTTGTAACACTAAAAACCTCCACTATAACCTCTGTTAGAGGGTCTTTTCCTTGTAGTGAGTTTGGGTGAAAACCCTAAAACCATTCATAGAGAACCTAGCTAGAGAAAATCACATAAAACTTGCAAGATAATTGAGAGACAGAGACAATAATGAGTTAAAGAACGAGAAAATATATTAATCACAACATAAAGAATGAGTTATACACATGCTAATATATAGTCCAAGAGAAGTAATGCACTAAGCACCCTCAATTTTAGGAGCACCCTATTTTTTAGGGAAATATTCCCAAGAAATATTCTCAACTAAAACTTAGGAAAAAGGAGAGTGAGTAAGTGTGTAATATCTCCAACACCCCCTTGAAAACTACTAGGGTGTAATCAAGAACGGGTCTTCGCTACAAGGCCATGTTAGGTACCCATTTTACAATGTATCTACATGAATGAACATTAAAAAAGTGAGGAAAAAGGGAAAATCTCACTGGGAAACCCCCCCCTCAACGTACAATGTATCAAAAATTAAGAAGAAAAAACAACTACTAAGCATTTGTCTCCTTCACTCCAAAGAGATCTCACAAATGTGCAAGGTTATGCTCGGTGAAGATTTTGTTGAAGATATATATGTCTGTGTTGGACAAGCATTTTGGATAGGAATAACTAAGTTTTGGGAGCTGTGCCATAACATATGAAAGAGTAAAAGGGCAAGACCAGAGCACGTGGCAAGGGTGCATTTTGCGGTGCAAAAGTAGGAAAAGAAGCAGTTCAACACAAAAGTAGGAAAAACAATAGTTCAACGTAAAAGCATGAAAAGTAACAAATCAACGCAAAAGTAGGCAAAAAGGTTATGACCCATTAGGGTCTCGGGGATAAGTTGTTATTAGGGTTGTTAACCCTAATTATATGTATAAATATGTAAAAGGTTGAGGAATATTAGGATGTTGCTGAAAAGAAGAGATTAGGATGAGAATAAGAGGCTAAGTTGCTCATGACTGATGAAGAGAGTTTATGCTCAGGGTTTTGGGGAAGATCTTTCAGGATAGGAGCATATCTGAGAAGTTGCAGAGGTAGGATTTCATTATAGAGAAGCTATGAAGGTTTTGGGATTACAATATGTTGTATCTTTTGTAAGCGCAATGTGCAGGCCTGAGGTGATTATTGGATGAAGACTAATATAAGAAGCCAGTCGTTGTGGACGTAGCCTAAGGATTGGGTGAACCATGTTAACATAATGTGTCTAATGTGTTTGTTGATGTGATAATTCATGGATGTTATGTTTCTATATTATTAATATATATTTATTTACACATAGTTGATGCACAATAATAATGAATGATTCAGTGGGTTGGTTATATCGTGATCTATGTTATATTGTTTCTTCACACTAGGGATTAGGGCACTTAATAAATATTAGATGGGTTAATGTCGCACAATTGTTATGGTAAAAATAATGACATGTTAGTTAATGGAAGTTGTGCACATGGTGAATAATCATTAATGTTTATGTTGATAGCCTCACATCCGATCATCCATACAGAAACTTGGTTCTTGCAGACCCAGTAGATTCCTCGGGTGAGACTTCAGTTGCATGAAGGTGATGCCGAAAGGGTCGATAACTAAAGGTTTTGTTGGTTAAATAACTTGAACCTAAGGTATTATAACTGCACGCCAACAAATGGTTCCATTGTCGGGACCCGAAATCTCTAATTGAGGGAATGTTTTGGAGGCTGACTAAGGAAGATATCACCGAATGGCTAGAAAGGAAGGAATGAAAATTTTCCCAAGGAGATAATAGAAACCCTCTGATCAATGACGAACAATGGTTGCAAAGGTATGTGCACATAGATCTACATGATATTTTCTTTAGTGAATTTCCAAATATTTTAGCTAAATGGTTAGTCTAAAGGTTAGTGGAGAATATTGCATGATATCGAACTGTAGATCCAAGGAACTGGACCCATGATTTGGTAAGACAATTAATTTATGTAAGAAATACTACTTCTCACGCAATTCATTTCTGGTTGAATAGCATACTGGGTGGTAATATTGCGGAATTTGTAGCAAATTGTACCCATTTGTATATTGTTGTAGAAAGGGATTTCTTCAAGCGTCTGCGCGGAAGGTTTATGAAAGAATTGGGTACCTGGATAAAGATGTTGTTGTTTGAAAAATGTGTGATAATGATGGAATTTGATTGCTAGGGGGCTTCGCACACATAGGGGAAATGGTGTCTGACCAGGGGATGGTTTGAAGGTAGGAAGGAATGAAGAAAGAACTAAATAAGGAAGGGAGGGACTGAGGATGCAGAGAAATGAAGAAGGTGTTCGATAAGAAGAAGAAGAATTTGGAGTACCGTGCAGTGGAAGAAGATAAAAGAGGTTTAAAAATTGGGCTAAGAAAGGAGAGTTGCACATTAAGCATGAGAGGAGAGAACCCTACACAATAGTCGAGGTCATAGAAATACCATCCACAAAAGGATAGGGAGAGGATCCTCAGTTCAGTCCTATAATAGAAGAGTTGTTAAGTCCTACTAAGGTTGGATCCTGTGTCTAACCCATGACCCCGTTTGCATCACCTGGATTTGAGATAACATTTGAAGAATTTTCGAAAGAACTTATGTTAGCAGAGGAAGTAAGAATAGTAATGGTCAGAGTAGTGGAAACAGTGCATCGATTTAGAATCAACTATCATCACCGAGGGTAGGTACTATGAAAAACACCATGGCAGGGTTAGACAATACATTGAGAATGCTCGAGTTCCAGGGAGTTGGGTCGGAGGACCAAAAACAACATTTATTTGTATGTGAGACAATTTGGGCTTAAAAGAATGTCCAGGATGAGACCATAAATATTGTGCATTTGGAAACAATGTTTAGAGGCCACACATTAGTTTGGTACATAAAACCGCAGAGTATTACACCAGTAGGTCAAGCGAGGACATTGGTAGAAATTCGACAAGCATTACTAAAAGTGTTTAAGAAGCTGAAATTTGAGTCACAATACATTACAGAGTTGAAGGAAATCAAACGAGTGCAGAATGAGTCAGTTTGAGAATATGACTAAAGATTTAAGGATTTGATGGGTTGATTGACATTCCAGTTTTCAAATAAACAACATAGAGAATGGTTTATTGCAGGACTATTGCCACACATTCATTACCCGTTGATACAACAAAAGGTTGCATCACATCCTCAAGATTAAGATATTGCGATGAAGCTGGAAGCATCTCCTATAGGGGATGGAGGGGGGATGCATCAAGTCCAAACACAATTAGATTCCTTGTCAATCCAATTAGCAGATCTTATGAAAGTAAAGAAGAAGAGCGAACAAGGCTGGTGTATCATGTGTAGAACTGAAGGCCACCATAAGGACAAGTTCCCAACCTTTGCTCAATATTTGGTGATTGAAGCACCAAACCCATTACCAAGAGGAGGGTACTTTGAAATATGCAAGACATGGGAGATCATCCACCTACTTGTCCATTGTTGCAGAAATACCAGAGTACGGCCTAGAATTTATTTTGTAACTTGTGCAAGTCAGTAGGGAACGAAGAGAAGGACTATCGTGCATTCGACATGATGAGAGAGATCACTTCTGATATGTATATAATTCTGGAGGAAAATTCATGACAGAAGTAGGCGTTCCACAGTATAACAATCTGAGAGGATTTATTCTAGGAGCTCGAGGAGGATTTGGTAGAGTTTGTGGTAGAGGGGGCTTTGGAAGAGGAGGTAGAGGACAAATAATATTATACAATTGTGATAAACCTAGATACTTAGCTCGTGAATTCCTTAATCCTTATACAACCTGCACATATTGTAGAGCACAGGATCATGTGACATAAGACTGTCTCCAATTACTTGCAAAGTGGAAGGCAAGAGGGAATCATAACCAAAACACAAATCAAAACATACAAAATATATCAGTAGAGAAGCATGATGAAGGACCTAGAATAGTAGTTGTCACAAGTGAAGGAGCTAGGAAAGGGGTTGATAAAGGGATGCAAATTGAGCAACGGGTGAGGAAATCAGCATGACTTATGCCAACATTTGACCCACAAAAATAAAAAGAGACGTATCAGCAAACAAGGAAGGAGATACCAGGACCAGATTGGATAACATCGACATCATCTGCACCTCATGTGGTTGACATGCCTTTGGTCTATGATTTTACTATCCCGTAAAGGCCGCTTCAATAGGTAAGTACTTTGAAATAATTTCTGAAAACTTGTTTAGAATTGATGAAAAGTGAAACTTTGTTGAATGCATTGTGTGGAATGACTAATCATTACGCACAAGAAAGGGAAGTTCCTACCGTGCAGAGGGTAGTGAATCAGGTACTACGCAAAAAGAGGACAAACAAAGAGTTCATACTAAGTGTGTAGATTGGGGAATATGACATGGGAAATGTCATTTTAGAATTGGGTTCTGATGTAAATGTTTTTGTCGAAGCAAACATGGGAAATGATGGGGAAGTTGAAGTTAATCTAGTCTCTCATCCAGTTAAGATTGGAAAACCAACATAAGATAGAAACAATTGGTCGATTTTTAGGGGTACCTGTGAATATAGATAGGGTGTGTACTATTACAAATTTTGAAGTCATCGAGATCGTGGGTGATCATCAACCATATATAACACTGATGGGTCTTGAATGGGCCTTTGAAAATCAAGCGGTTATTAATATGAAGAAAATGGAAATGATCTTTGAAGTAGGGGACTTGAAGGTTACTACATTGCTAGATCTAATAGAATGAAAAAGGTATATAGAAACAACTAAAAGGAACAAAATTGAAAACCTGTATAATATGACTGCGCGAATGGATGACTACATTAATCCGACTACAGATGGTTCCATAAGTTGGAGAAGTATTAGCTCATGTGTTTAAGATTCAGAGGAAGGTTTCGAACATTGGAAACAAAGGATGCATGAAGTGTCAACCAGATGGTGTGCCCGCATTACTCGATCATTGCACTAGATTGGAAAGGATTTGTGTGACCCACCCAAGTATGATGGTTTCACTGAAATATGATCTTTTGTAAAGGAGTTTGATTTGCAAATACCTGAACAAAAAATATGTTTGGCATTATATGTTGTTTTGAAGGCCACTCCATCCAGATGGTGGCCTTCACATAAAGAAGGAATAGAAGGATGACAACAGTGTAAAATATTAATGCAATTTAGATTTGGTACAGAGGTTGAGTATATTGCATAGAAATATGCAGGAGTAAGTGACCTGATAGATCATATTGTGCAGTGCATAAATATATGGAGTTTGATATTGTATAAGGAATGGGCACATAGGTTCATACATACATTGAATACGATCCCCAAGAACTGGTACCTAGAACCAGAAATGCGCAAAGAAACAATGAAATGGGACGAGATAACTAAAAGGTTTAAGATAAAATTTACTTTTGAAAATGAACCCCCATTAGTAAATGTAGCTTTCTAGGCCATTAGAAACAAGAGTTTTTTAGTAGAAGGGTCAATGGATGTAGTACTTGTGTGTAGTGCACATAGCGCTTCTGTGACAGTTCATGAAATGTTGGAATGTTATAATGTTGCTAAATAAGATCAAAACGAGGAAGATCCAATAAATATACAAATAATTGAAACTGAGGGGGAACACACAATAGAAGGTCCAAAGCTTGGATATGCTATGTATGCAAAACCATTAAGGACGCGTAAGGTGGATATTGGGACAATAGAGAATCCAAAGTTTGCATAGATATGCGACTAATGGAATGATGAAACTGTGGAAAATATTTCTGACTTACTATGCAAGTATCATGATCTATTCCTGATCAAGATTTGGATCCAGGAGCTTGATGGGGCTCAAAAAGGCCTAAAAATCAATGTTCTCAGAATGACATCAAAACAGACGTGTGCATAGGCCTCATCGATATGAACCCAACACAACTTGAATGGATTCAAACAGATGTCGTATGCTCCTGATATCGTGATCTAAAGTTTAGGTCAAACTGGCAAAAAGTCAAAGTCAAAGTCAACAGTCTGTACTACTGACGTCAGTAGTACAGGTGGCAGATGATGCCAGCAGGATAGGTGGAAGATGACATCAGCAAGACATGTGGTAGCACCAGGACGTGCCACGTGGCATTCATTTTTGGCATTTTTAGGGGCTGATTTGGACCAATAAAAATTGGACACATGGCAGTCGTACAACATGACACGTGGCAGGTACGATGATGACATGGAAGGTACGATGATGATGTGGCAGGTATGAATGGGCAGCTGACTGTGTAGGTGACTGGTTTGATGACTGGATAGTACAGCCCATTCACAGTGTGACACGTGGCCCAATCACTGGGCGCCACGTGGCACCTTGAATTTGGCCAAAGACGGTTGGGTAAAAGTTTGTTCCGCTTTTGGGGGAATTGAACCCGTGAAATATGGGTAAGGGAATGGACTAGCAACAATGTGCTAACCAACAAGGCACGTGTGTTCCTTGTTTATATAAATGGCATGAATTACATTTAACCTTGGATTAGGCGCAAAGTTTGGGATAAGCCTGAGTCGAAGGGGGCTATCCACGCAACCATAGGTGCTAGACCAGGGGGGAAGGCAGAGGATAAGGTTCCAACGCTCGACCACATGGCACACCATGCGACCAAAGTCCCGAAGAAAGATGGCTAACACACATTTTTTTCCCAAATATGGGTTTTCCACCTTATTATTAGGTTTATTTATGATTTTATGTTGATTTTATGGTTTTTTGGCCATATCTGGTGGATATTGAGCCAAATTGAGTGCCACGAAAAGTGGGATGTTGGGATTTTATCCCTCTACCTCATGGATATATAAACCAATCCATTGTGACATTTTACACAAGCAATAAGCAACAAAGAAGCTTGAAGCCAAGGTCATGTAGTCTTGAGCAGTGCAAAGTAGCTGAGCTTTGGAGGCAGTTTCCGGGAGTTCTATTACTCTGTTTTCAGTGCCATCTATTGCGTCAGGTTTCTGAGATAGAGAAGAATACATCTATTTAGTCAGAGCCCTATATGATGTTATTTTAATGCAAATTTTAAAGCATTGAATATTGAATAGAGAAAGCCTCCCTCACTAAAGACAAAGGCCCGAAGACGTAGGCGAGATTGTCGAACTCCGTTATCAACTTCTTGTGTACAATTGGTTGATGGTTTTCATTCTTGTGTTATCTTTTATTTCTCTTAATTATTCAAGTCTTTGTTGTTGTCATATTCACATGCACTGTCAGAAAAAGATCTTGATTAAATTGAGGTTATAGTGTGTAATTGCTAAGCCTTCGATTTTCAGATCAATTCCCAACCACATTTTAAGAAATGAAAGGGATAGTTGGTGATTTAGGAGAGATGAAGATCCCTTTGAAACCAGATTCTAAGCCAGTAATACAGAGACCCTACAGACTGAACTTGAAGTATAAAGAGAGGGTAAAAGCAGAGATGGATTGAATGTTAGAAACAAGAATTATTGAACCAGTTGTAGAATCATAATGGATAAGTTCAATGGTAGAATAAGATAATAAAACAGGGGGAATCAAAATTTCTGTATACCTAAGAAATATAAACGATGCATGTCTGCATGATCCATTTCCGATGTATTTTACAGATGAAGCTCTAGAGAATGTAGGGGGGCAGGAGGCCTACTCTTTCACGAATGGATTCTCAGGATGTCATCAGATAAAGATTGTGCAGGAAGACAAACCTAATACTACCTTTGTGACAGAGTGGGGAAGCTACTAGTACACAATGATGCCTTTTGGGCTGAAGAATGCACCTGCATTGTTTGCGAGAGTAGTTGTCGTAGCCTTTAAGGAATTTATTCATAAGTTACTTGAAGTTTATTTAGATGATTGGACTATGTTTAGTCTATTAAAATATCAAATATAATTACTGAGGTTAATGTTCGATAGGTGTAGACAATGTCATATTTCATTGAATTTGAAAAAATGTATTTGTTGTGTGCCTCTTAGAATTTTGTTGGGCCATGTGTTATCTAAGCAAGTCTTACTAGTGGATCCTGCCAAGATTACAGTGATTCTGGAATTACCACCACCTACATCAGTATGACAGTTAAGAGAAACACTGGGCCATATAGGATACTATAGGAAGTTCATTAAGGGATATGCGCAGATTACAAAACCCATGGAGAATTTGTTGAAGAAAGAAGCTAAATTCCAGTGGAATGAGGACTGCCAGAAAGGTTTGGACACATTGAAGCAGAAGTTAGTGACTGCACCAATTTTGATATTCCCGTATTGGAAGAAGGAATTTCATGTTCATGTGGATTCCTCATCCATAGCTTTAGGCATCATATTATCTTAGCCAGGAGAAGGAGAGTTAGACCACCCAATTACATTTGCAAACAGGAAGTTGTCAATAGCAGAAAAGAACTACAGTACGATAAAATGAGAGGGGTTAGCAATGGTGTATGCACTACAGAAGTTTAGACACTATTTATTGGGTTCTCATTTCAAGATGTATACAAACCATTCTGCACTAAGATACCTAGTGAACAAGCTAGCGTTGGGGGGAGAATTTGCAGATAGTTACTTTTGTTCCAAGAATATGAATTTAAAGTCATTGTGAAGCTAGGAAAATTGAATGCAGGATTAGATCACTTATCGCGCATTCTATCAGGAGAAGATGCATGGAATTTAGATGATAGTTTACCAAATGCGCATTTATTTGTAGTTCAAAAGGTGGACGACTACTTCACATACATTGTGAAATTCTTAAGTATAGGAATGGATCCATCGGACATGATAGTTGCACAAAATAAACAGTTAGTGGTTAAGGCAACAGACTATCAACTAATCATAGGAAACTTATATAAGTTAGGTGCATATGAGATATTAAGAAGATGTGTGTTAGAGAATGAAAGTCCAATGATACTACCAGAATCACATGAATTTATTGCAAGAGGACACTACGCATGTAAAGAAACAATGCATAAGATTTTGTGTGCAGGGCTCTGGTGGCCCACACTTCAAAGGGATGCTAAAGAATATTGTCATGCATATGATGTTTCTCAAAGGGTTGAAAATCCATCTATAAGGGATGAGATGCCCATGCATTCATAGGTTACACTGCATGCTTTTGATAAATGGGAAATAGAATTCATTGGACCGATTAATCCACCATCCAGGAGATCAAGATCTAGGTATATAATCATTGTGACAGAGTATTTGACCAGATGGGAAGAAGCAACACTGGTCACAGATTACATCGCAGAAACTACTGCGTGATTTCTATTTCAGAATGTTGTTACAAGATTTGGTTTCCCATGCATGTTAATGAGTGATCAAGGGACACACTTCATGAATGATATGATTGCAACATTGACTGAGGAGTTTCAAATTCACCATCAGAGGAGCACACCGTATCATCCTCAAGAAAATGGGACAATAGAAGCCTTCAATGACATTTTAGAGAATTCTCTTACAAATATATACAACATAGGAAGGGATGATTGGGACTTGAGGATCTCTGCAGTATTATGGGAATATAGGACTACAAGAAAAAATGTGACAGGAGATACACCTTTTAGGTTGGTTATGGGAAAGAAGAAGTAATTCCAATGGAATTTATTGCGCCAAGCTTGTGTGTTGTAGTGATTGCTAATATTTTGGACTCTGGTGCAGTAGAGTAAATATTTTCATAGTATTTACAACTTGAGGAAGATTGATTTGTTGCAGGATTCCATCAACAATTCCAGAAGGCAAGATAAAAAGCATGGAATGAAATGCATATTAAATACAAAAAGTTTCAAGTGGGAGACTTAGTGTTGCTATATGACATCAAGTTCATGCAACACCCAGGGAAGTTTAGGATTCATTGGTTAGGTCCATATGTAATCAAGTATGTGATAGAAGGTATTGTGCAACTAGAAATGTTGAATGATGAAGTCTTGGGGGGACTGTTGAATGGGATTCGGCTGAAACTTCATAAGGACGACCAACCTTCCAAGCACTAGTTTGACTTGTGAAGGAACCTATGTACCATAGTAGTTTATTATTGTAAGAAAAAGAAAGAAAAAGAGCAAAAGAGAAAAAGAAAAAGCGGAAAAAATAATGATGTAAGTGAAGGAAAGAAACATAAAGTTGAAGTGTTAGTCAAGGGTCAAGAAGTTAAGATAGTTCAGAGAAAGAAATAAACATGAGAATGACACAGATGAGAATTAAGAGGAAGCAATATACATATACAAAAATAGTAAGTGCACAAAAGAAGTGAGTTATATGTTGATCAAGGATCGAGTAGAGGAAGTGAATTGTGCATAGAAGAAAATATTGTGTAGCGAACGGACATAGATGTTGGAGAACTGTGCAGAAGAAGAAGTAGAAAGACAATTAAAAGAATTAAAGAGTACAAACGATGGGTAAAAAGTAGTAATGACAAGACATAGAGATGTGTAATCATAAATGGAAAGACCTGATGGAGATTGTGACAGACTGGTAGATCGAGGAAAAAATCTGGCAAAGGATTTGGAATTAATGCAGCGTTAATGTAGGTATTGATTGCACAACGCTAGTGGATTAGACAGTTAATTAGAGTGCCAAGGCAAATGGAAAGTTGTCGAAGCGGCAACAAATTCGCTGAAGGGTCGATGATCCAATGTTATTGTTAGTTAGAGTTTGTAGCAAGTAGAGAGAGTTGATAGCAGTATTGCAGAGCTCGGAGAAATGCCACATAGCCTAAGGATTTGTCATAGGTAACAATATTGTATATATGGAACCACCAAATGAAGCAACATTGGAATGGAGGAAAACACTAACAAGAGAAGAAACAAAACTATAAGGATTTGAGGAGACTCCGGGAGCATCCTCGTTGGAGCTGACATTTAGAAGGGACTACATTACACCGAGGAAGGATGATGGAAAACTAGTTAAGTGAAAGAAGGAGGCAATGCATGAATTGGTGACGCCAAAAATCCTAGTTTGGGTAATCATTGATGAGGATATTCTAGGAAAGGTGCCGCAACTAAAATACGTGGACCATGACTGTTGGTGCAATTATTTGCATAATATATTACCAAACATAAATTATCAATCGGGATTCATAATCAGTAGAGTTGATACACTATATGTCCTGATAATAGATAGGTTCCTATGTCTATTTAGTATAGATTAGATAAGAAAACCATTTAGAAACCAACACACTCTTAAAAATAACAATCTTCACACAACTCGAAAGATGGAAAGAAAAACTCATAAACAAACAAAAGCTCTTGCTTAGGTGATGGAATTGTTCATTGATGGCTTATGAAATGAAAATATGAACTTTGATTCTATCTTCTGGAGCAACTAATCTAACAAGTGGGATGCTCCATTAAAGCTCATGTATGGTGAAATATGGAGATCCAACCGTTCCTACATTACCACACTTTGCAACACATTCGAATAGTGAAATCAAACAAAATAACATGAAATCAAAATCTACACTAACAATTTACAATAAGCTTACCAAGATGGATTGGTGGCCCTTGTCGATTCCAACATGGAAGCTTTAGATCACCAGATGCTAACTTCTAAGAGAGAAAAAATCACTGAATCCAAACTTGCATTAATCTTCAACAGGTAGGTTTACAAAAGGAGTCTCTTCATGAATCCAATCTACATCATAACAATTCTCCTCAAGAAACTATCTCATAACAATTCCCTTAATCTACATAATAATAATTCTCCTCCAATATACATAATAATAATTCTCCTCCTCTCATGAAGAGAGGGCACTCTCTTTTATACATGAGAGCTTTGAAAAGGAGATAAACATATCATAATTACAGATCCATTTTTCTCTCAACCCATTTCCCATTATTACAAAATATAATCCCTTCAAATCCTCACACATATCTCTCATATATCTTGGATAATATATGACGACCAAATCTCCATGATCTTCTCCTTGGATTAGGAGTGAATTATCTCCTCACATATTGAAATGGTGGAGGAAGTATTTGAGAAGGCTTTTGAATTAATCCTTCACATATTCCCGTTGGAAGGTTTACAGTTGGAAGTAAGCCCGTCATTGATGGAAAGAATAGTGATGGCAAAGATCAGCATGCTCAGCAGCGCAGTGATAATGGAAGAGGAGGAGCAACAGTGAACGTTGGATCTTATTCAGAATCCCCGATGACTATCAGATCTGTTTGTGGACAAGAAGAACGCGTAGAAGAGGAGGACAGATCTTAGGCGTCGAATCTGAGCGTAAGATCCGACCATCGTTGGATCAGGGAGAACCTGCATGTTCATTAAAGAGCATGAAGAGGCGAAATGAGAAATGCCGAAATATGTTGGTCTAAATCCATTTCAGAGTTTTGTAGATCGGGACTTAAAGGCTTGAGACCCTTCATCATAAGTGGTGAAATCACGAAGTGCCGAAATCGCAAAGTGGCAAAATTGCGAAGTTCCGAAATCACGAAATCCGAGATGGTGAAATGATCCTAGCCGTTGGATCAAGGTGTGATTTGGGATGTCAGATCCAGGAGGTGAATATGGCAGACCATGTCAGAAAGGAAATTCCTGGACCGTCGAATCTTAGGACAAGTGGCAAGCGATTGGAATTTCGTAGGTCGGGAAATTCAAAGGAAAGATGCTCAAACTCGCGATATGCGAATTCACGAAAAGATATTGACCGTCAATTCACCAAGAATGTGAACCATTGATCTGAGCTCCATCTTGGAGCTTCTCCTATCGCTACTTGGAGTGACAAGAACCTCCATCCCAAGAATCGCAAGATGTGAATTCACGATAAGATTTGGACCATCAATTCACCAAGAACATGGACCGTCGATCTGAGTTCCATCTCGGAGCTTCGCCTATCACGACTTGGACTGTTGAGAAACTGGATCATACGAATGCCAAAATACCGAAAAGGTGAATTGTCGGTGTAACCGGTGGTCACTGCCTGTGGTCACGTAGAGGAGGGAGCTAGAGCAACCAAGCTCCTTCTTGGAGCTCGTGACATGGAGACTCAAGATGTCTCATCGTAGAATCTTCGAATTGTGAAAGTGTGAAACAGGTAAATAACGACAATACCCTTCATAGTTAATCCAACGATGGAGGTGAACATGAGCATGATCGGAGGGATAATGTTGATCCTCACAGTGTAACTGCTAGAAACAATTGATGGTTTCTACCAGAAGATGCAAAGAGACTTCTGTGTGATTTCCAGAGGAGCTGAAGAGTTACAAGAAATCTGTCAGTGGAATGAAGACGATTCGTGGAGGAAATTGATAGCTGGATGAGGGTTGGAGCTCGTAACTGAAATAGAAAGGACAAGCTCGACTATGCCATAGAAGACGAAGAGTCTCAACTGCTAGAGAGGCTGAGGAATCTCAGCATAACACCCAGTGATGCTGAACGCATGGGAAGACCACTAGAGAATCTAAAGAGTTGTGATGATCAGGCAGAGCACTCGAAAGGTGGAGGATATCGACACGGTGTGAGGATGAAGAGGATTGTGCGCATTGCATGCACAAGGTGCACAGAAGCTATAAGTACACGGTACAAAGAAGAGATGTGGTTGCTATTGTTGTTGGAGTTGTTGTGGTTGTTGTTGTTGAAGGTGATTCATGCATGAAGAAGGAGGAGAGTGCAGCAGCTGAATTGCACAGAAGAGGAACTTTGCAGTGAATGTACATGGCGCACAGAGCATAAAAAATAGAATAATATACAACACAAGTCATGTATGCAGGAAGGCAGTGAGGCAGACAGAGCAACGAAATGTGGTAGAATAGTGATGAGTCTGGTAAGCCACTGTTGAACATTATATCACTATAATAAGTTTCAGTAGCAAATATTTATAATCCAAGGTGGTAGGAAGGTTCTAGGGAGGACTGTTGTCCTCATAGGTTCAAGTGGGTGCTTGAAAACAGGGAGTTGTAGCTTCCATCTGGTTGTAGCCAGAGAAACCAAGGTGGCAGGGTGGTGCAAGGGAGAACTCTTGTTCTCTGTTATACAGGTTGGTGCCTGTATGATTGGAAGTTGGTGCTTCCATCTAGTTGGTGCTGGAAACACTCAGGGAGTTGGTGCTTCCTTCTAGTTGG
>SNQJ01S0129989.1:0-23449 GCA_010110895.2 Picea sitchensis
GGGCCGGTAGTTAGGGTTTTTTTGGTGAGATGTTGAAGCATCGAACCCTGGGTTTTCCCCTGTGCCAACAACAAGCACTGGGCACAAAATTGGAGTTTCTAGATAGCCATAGGTTATCATGAAGGCCACAAGGAGTGTGCACGAGATTTCTTAGAATTCGTGAGTTTGCAGAAGGAATCAAGCTCAAGAGGGATAGAGGCTTGGAAGTTCTCATAGGAAGGATGAGGGTCAAAGTCACCTAGTGGAGATAAGCCAGAAGAGCAGCACCAAAGATAGATCAATCCATCAATATAAGAACATGATTGACGAACAACATCTGGGAAGAATTGGCAACTTGAAAGTTGAATTACTCGAAGCCCGAAATCCAAAATGAATGTGGACCATCGGATATGGAGAAAAGGCGATGACCGTCGGATTGAATTAGTGGAAGTACAGGATAAGCAAGGGATAAGATCTAATCTCATGATCACCCGAATATTCGTCAACCGTCATATCGAATTAATTGAAGGGTAAGTTAAACGAGGCTTAAAGGATTGAGAATTTGATTATCCGAATACCTGTCAGTCGTCGGATCAAACCTGAATTCCTATCAGTCGTCGGATCATTTTCAAGTGGAAGGATAGGATAATCTAGAAGCGATTCATCACAGATAGATTGGGTCATTGATCTAAGATCCTGATCCAATGAACGTCATTCATTTCGGGTATAAATATGTGAGGAGGTTACTCTCCGGAAAAATCTCACTTCAAGAATTCAGTTTGAGATTTGAAACACTTGAAGCTCGGAGACCCGGAGAGCCGAAATAAATCCTCGATCATCGGATCATCCAAAGTGTATTTCATCCATCAGATCATTCTAAAGTAGAAGGACAGGATAAGTTAGGAAAAGGTTGCGCTAATCTCAACGACCAAGAATTAGGGACTCAAATCTACGGTCGACAGGGCATATCGGACCCCCTCAACCTTTCTACCTTTAACTGTGGGGGGGATCCGAGTTGGTGGTATTTTCCATGTGGGACCCTCATACGTGTCACCTTCCTATTAACTCGGACCCCCCTCACTCATTACCACTTACCTCCTAACACCCCCTCTGAGTAAACCACCAAACCACTCATACATACCATCTCTGCGCTCCGAAGTCACACTCCACTACCCGCTACATGTCACACTCCACTACTGCGCTCTGCCTCCACACTCCACTCCACTACCTACACGTCTCACCCACGTCAACAGACCATCTCAACAAGGACACGAGTCATCCGATCTGAAAGATCACTTTAGGTGTATTCTCAACCGTTGATCATAGTATAGTGGAAGGATAGTCTAAGTTTGAAAATTTGAAATCCTGAAGTTTTGAAGGGAGAAGTTCCAACAACCATCCATATCAATGTTTGATTAAGTCCTAGCCATCAAATTGAACAATGAAAGGATGAGTGTAAGGATCAAATCTGACCATTGATTTGTTTCTGTGAAATAAACCGTTTGATCTAATCCGTCCATTCAGGAGCACCGTCAAGATCGTAATATTGACGGTCCCATCGCATTGCGGGGCCAAAACATGCTTGGGTATTAATTTTTCATGAGCGGGCCACAATTGAAACCACGGTTTTGGAGAAAAAACGCGTGGAGGCTCGTAGTGAATTGTGGGGCAAAAAGTGGGTTTCCCTCAAACCGCCTATGGACGTGCCTGCAATCGCATGGTCACGTGAAGTTCATAGCCCAAGGTCATATCATGAAAAGGATCTAGTGTTCACTAAACCAAGATCGGGAAGCACCTTTTGAATAGGCATTTGGTCACCGTCGATGGTCACGTGAAGGAAGGGGCTTAGAAGCCAAAGAAGCCAAAATGACTCTCTATAACTGATGAGATAGAGTGATTGTATTTTCCAGAGAATTCAAAGAGATTAAGGGTTATCTCTAGAGGAGCTGAAGAGTCTCGAGGTAAATGACAGTGGAATGAAGACTCATCATAGAGACAATTGACAGATGGAAAAGCGTCGAAGACTGTAACTACCAGAGAAGCCAAAGAATCTTAGGATAACATCGACTAATGAAGAACAAACTTAGCATGATCGCCAGAGAGAACAAAGAGTTAAGTGTATGATCTGGTAGAGGACTTGGCATGATAAATATACACAAAATGGAGAAGAGATGGTTGCTTCGGTTGAGATTTATTCATGTGGGTAGAAGCATGCTGTGTGTAGAAACTGAAACACACAGAAGAGGCTTAGCGCATAGAATGGAAATAATACATAGAGCATAAATCACAGAAGAAAGACATAGAACAAAAATGCATATCTGAGAGAGGAAGAGAAAGTTGAGGTGCGCATGCAGAGACGGAGAAGAAGATCAGAAAGCTGAAGAAGATGCAAGCAGGAAGACACTGATGCAGGCAGAGCAGAACAGTATAACAGAACAATGATGAGATTAGTAAGCCCTTTTACAAACAATGTATCATTGTAATAAGTTTCAATAATGATTTTTTTATAATCAAGGTGGTAGGGAGGTGCTAGGGAGGATTTTTGTCCTCAGAGATTCAAGTGGGTTCTTGAACACAGGGAGTTGTAGCTTCCATCTGGTTGCAACCAGAAAAACCAGGGTGGCAGGGTGGTGTAAGGGAGAACCATTTTTATCTGTTATACAGGTTGATGTCTGTGTGACTGGAAGTTGATGCTTCCATCCAGTGGGTGATGGAATACTCAAGAAGTTGATGCTGGAATACTCAGGAAGTTGGTTCTTCCGTCCAGTTGGTGTTGGAACACTCAGGGAGTTGGTGCTTCCTTCTAGTAGGTGCTAAAGAAACTAGAGAGTTGTTTCTCTCAACAAGTTACAGCTTGTAAAACATAGGTGGTAGCCTCACAATGAGTTGGTTCTCATAAGAATGATAATGTACAAAAAATAAAGATTACTTATCATATCAAGAAGAAGAGGTTTTTCCCTTTATGGGTTTCCTCAGGAAATATCTGTCTCTGTATATTTCATGTGTGTGATTGATGTTGAATATTCTATTTCTTACTTCCCTGCATTATTGTGATCATCATTGAGTGTTCTGTAAAGAGTTTAAAATGGTCATAATTGTTTAAGCACAATAACAACTGATTCACCCCCCCTCTCAGTTTTCCAACAATTGGTATCAGAGCTGGTTCCTTTTATTTAAAGTTAGATCAGTAAGCTTAAACATGACAAGTCATGAAGGAACTTTAACCAATAAGGCCCCCCTATTCAATGGAACAAACTTTGGCTTCTGAAAAGTTAGGACGAGAACCTACATAATGGCTTTAGGTGCAGATGTCTGGGATGTGGTAGAGACTGGTTATGTAAAGCCAGTTGTACTAGATAATAAGGATGACAAGCTAGAATTCAGCTTCAACGCTAAGGCTATGAATGTTATTTTGAGTGGGCTTGCAGAAGCATAATTTGTAAAATTTATGCACTTAGAATCTGCCAAAGCAATGTGGGACAAACTCATTAGCAGTTATGAAGGTAATGAGAAGGTAAAGGATGCCAAGCTTCAATCCTACAGATTATAGTTTGAACAAATAAAGATGAATGGGGATGAAATAGTTAATAAATATTTCTTAAGAGTTGAGGAGCTTGTGAATTCCATGAAGGGTCTTGGTGAGAAGATTGAAGACGCGGTTTTAGTTCAAAAGATTCTAATATCTCTGCCTGATAGATTCAATCCAAAAGTTTTTGCACTAGAAGAATTGAATGATCTTAAGATTCTGTCTATTGATCAACTCCTAGGAACTCTAATTGCTTATGAAATGAGGATTAGTAAAGATCAATCTACTACTAGAGAAGCATCATTTAAAGCAGATAAGAATGAGGATTCTGAGCCTGATGAAATTGAAGCAAAATTTGTGAGAAGACTAAAGAAATGATCAAGAAAGTACCAAGGCAAGTTGCCCTTTAAATGTTTTAATTGTGGAAATATAGGTCACTTTGCATCTAAGTGTTCACACAAGAAGAAGGACCAGAACTCTGAAGGTGAAGAGAAGTACAAATCCAAGAGATTTGGTAAAAGAAAAGTTTATGTGTAAACAATGATGACTCTTCAGGAGACACATATAGTGACTCTTCTTGTGAAGATAAGGTTAATGAATTTATTCTTATGGCCAAAGAGGATTATGATAATAAAATCACAAGAAGTGACGTTAATAATGAATAAGTTGTGGTTGACTTGGAAGGAGAGATGATCAATGATTTGGAAGAGATTGACAGACTCAGACTTAATAAGAGAAAGAAAAAGAAATTGTTGATATAGTTCAACAAAGACAATAAAAAACCTGATGAAGACTTTGCCCTGCTAAAAGTTGAATTAGAAGAGGCAAAGAAAATAGAGGACATTCTGAAACAACAATTATTAGAGAAGAAGGCAAGATGTGAAGCCTTGGAAGAAGAGGTAGTAAAAACCAGAAAAGAGATGGAGAAGTTTAAATCCTTGTATCTCCAAAATCTTCCAAGCATTAAAGCCTCAGTAGAACTAAATGACATTCTGAGCAAACATAGATCTCCTTTGTTGAATACTGGTTTAGGTTATGTAAGTGGTTCAAGCAGGAAACAACCAAAAAGCAAAGAGCTAGTAAAGATGATCAAGTTCCAAGTCAACAGACAATGAGACCATGTGAGTACTCTGCCATAAGAAGCTAATAAAGACAAGATGATCCTTGATAAAAAGAAAATATATCAGAAGATGGAGAAACAAATTCCAAGAAGAAGGCCATCCTTCAGGTACCAAAATTTCTTCCATGGTTACTATTTTTACTGCTCTAATTTTTGTCATAAGATTGCAAATTGTCAAATTAAGTTTAGAGACATGCAACTGAGGAGGTCAAGAAATAAACAATATTTGCAACATAGAACTAAACAACTAATGAGTAGACAAAGTTGCACCAATCACTTTGACCTATTGAACAATGATGTCGAATGCTATAATTGTCATAACTTCAGCCAAAAAGCTACAAACTGCTATCTGAATAATTACAAAGCAGATCCAAGAAAAAATCCCTTAGCTAGAAATGCTAGCACTTGGAAAAAGAAATATAGTGAAAAATGTGGTCTAGTACTTTCAGCTCAAAAACAAAAAGACCCTTGGTATATAGATAATGGATGTTCCAAGCACATGACTGGAGAAAAGGATAAGTTTCTGTCTATAAGTAAAAGAAAAATAGGAAATTTGACCTTTGGAAATGATGAACCAGGTAAAATCAAGGGTAAAGGGATGGTGAGTTTGAGTAATGGTAAAGGAAAAGCCCGGGATGTTTTTCTTGTAGATGGGCTGAAACATAATTTTCTCAGTGTAAGTCAAATATGTGACAGAGAATGTGAAGTGTTGTTCACTTCCAAAGATTGTAAGATAAAGTCTGTAAACTCAGGACAAGTGGTGGCTAAAGGCATAAGGACAGATAATGATGTTGATATTGAATCCTCCCCTAAAAGAAAATAAGAAGACTCAGATACAATAAAATAATGTTCTGTTAGCATTTATCCCATGGAAGAAGTAGAAGAAGAATCATTTCATAAGATGGANGTGAATCTTAGAAAGAAGGTTGAGAAGTCAAACACCAAAATCAAGTTCTTGAACAACTCCATGACCCTGGATGAGATCTTGGATAGTCAAAGATCACCAAATGACAAATCCAATCTTGGATACAAAAAGGAAGAATTCAGTACTCTTAAGAAACTTGATGCAAGTCCTTCATTTGTAAAGGGAGAAGACAAGTCTGACACATGTCCTTCATTTGTAAAAAGGTAAAGAAGGAATGACTCGGTTTCTTCATGTTCAAAGAATGAAAGAAATACTACAATATTTAGAAGATCAGATCAAGGAAGACACCTAGAAGCTACTCATACACCTCAAAGTAAGTTTAGAAGAGAGACACCTTCTTGGATGAATCAAAGGAGGTATGAGAGTGTTTGTAACGGTTATTTTTTTCCCTGTGATGAATATGGTCATAAAAGCCTTGGATTGTAGGCATCATAGAAGAAAAATGAAGTTGCAGTAATAAAAGATAAAAAAAAAAAGTTCAAGAAACCAAGACACTCACAGATGTGGATAGAAAACACTGAACAAGTGAACATGAGTGAAGTTAATTGTTGCAAAAATAATTGCAGTCATGTGACTAGCATAGTATAAAATTTCTCAGATGACTTTAGAACAATGTACAATAAAAAATCATCTTGGATAAAGAAGGATACATCTAGTTAGAGATCGATGAGAATGAATGGGAACATCCAAGGGTTGTTTGAAAAATATGAGCTACAATTGCACAATGTTGCAGTAGGACAACTACATTTGCAGCAGCAACATTCTGATGTACAAAAATGATATACATGACATCCTATAGAGATAACAAGAGGAGAGACCTTGTCAGAAAGAGATAATCTTTTAACAAAGGGGGACATCAGTCAGAAGTAGAGAGAGAAGAGTGATAGGGGGAGTCATTCAGTTATGACAAGAAAAGGTTGATGAAGGAGTCCCAGTAAGAGAGGTGAGCAATATCGAGTGTACTAGAGAGGACACAGCTGAAGCTAAAGATGAATGTTGGCCCTTGACCAAGTTTTGAGGAATACTTGGTCATAGTTGACCATTTTTGGGACTTCGATGCCCTATCGAAGAAAGCACGAAAGCGAAGCAAAGATCACGGGATCTCGGCCCACTTTGGGTCATTTTTGGGGTTTTGGGTTAATGTAATGGGAAAGGGATGTCGGCCCATGGGTTTACCCACGTTTAGGCCCACTTTTGTAATGTATAAATATGTAGCTAGGTGATGTAATTATGGGGTGATAAGAGGTTGTTGATCTATGTGGTTAACTTGCAGAGCTAAGTGCAAGTGTTGTAAGTTCTCTGTGCATGATTGTAAGAAGCTTGCAGGGCTAAGTGTAAGTAGTCGTAAGAGGTTTTGTGTTGTGGTGAAAGGAAGAAGGATCTAGCAAGCTGCGTAGATCTTATGTCCTATGCAAAGTAAGGATTGTTGAAGCTCTATGTTGTAACTACTTGATCGAGATAATAAAGAAGAAGGCTTTTTGGACGTATCCCCAGGGTGGGGGTGAACCATGGTAACTCTTTGTGTTGTTCTCTGTGCCTCGACCTGATGTGTTTTTCTCTCTCCTTGCTAAGTGCTTTGATGTGTTTATATGGATCTATTGATGCTTTGTTCTTATGAGATATTAATGCATGTTAGATTTGATATATAAGATGCTTAGTGCTTGATCTATTGAAACTAATATGTTTTATGTTGCTAAGTGTTGAAACTATCTTAGATCTAAGTATATACTGTGTTTCTCTGTGTTATCTGTGAAGTGAGAAAAGGATTGATTTGAGGTGAACTATTAATGCTAAGTGTGTAATCACAGATCTGTGTCCCAGCTAAGGTTGTAGACACCTGAGTCTTGCAACCACCCCTGCCTCTACCTCGAGTGAGACTTCATCTTCTTCGTAGGTGTTGTCGAAAGCGGCGGTAGTTAGGGTTTTGTTGGTGCGCTCTTGAGCGTTGAACCCTAGGTCTGCCCCTGTGCCAACAATGAGCAGGTCCAAGAATCCAATATTTCATTCCAAGACCAAGCACATCCCCATAAAATACCATTTTATGAGAGATCAGGTCACCAATAATATTGTTCAGGTTCATTACATTCCAACCACCGAACAAATTGTAGACATCTTTACTAAACCCCTAGCCAAGATACCATTTGAATATCTCCGTCAAAATATGGGTGTCATCCCTCCTCTCACCTAAGAGCATCCATCCTGTCAGGGGGAGTTTGTGTTGGTTGAATATCTGATACCTCTGGAAAGTACTGAAACAACTCAGGGGGAGCATGTTTTCTTTGACATTGATGTCAAAGGGGGGGAAAAGGTGTGGTCTGGATGCTACAGTTGGAGGTCTAAGTAGAATAGTGTATTCTTTTAGGGTTTCCATCAATGCCAAAGGGGGATATTGTTGGCATGATTACAGGTAGAGTGTGCTTTTCATTGATGGAAAGAACACCAACAATGATGGAATGATTACATGCAATAACAACAACAACAATGAAAAATAGGAAAACAACAATGATAGCATCGAGAATGATGAGACCATGAGAAATTGTTGTCTACAAGCTCAGGAGGATGAGAACAGGGAACAGAGTTGGAGTTTCCAGATATCCAGAGGTTATCATGAAGGTCGCAAGGAGAGTGCATAGGATTTCTTAGAATCCATGAGTTTGCAGAAGGAATCAAGCTCAGGAGGGATAGAGGCTTGGAAGTGTTTAGAGGAAGGATGAGGGTCCAAGTCACCTTGTGGAGATAAGCCAAAAGAGCAACACCAAAGATAGATCAATCCATCGATCTAAGAACATGATCGACGAACAACATTTGGTTCATGCCAAAATTTGCGAGGAGGTTACTGTTCGGGGAATATCACTTCGGAAGAATTGGCAACTTGAAAGTTGAATTACCTGAATCCTGAAATCCGAAATGAATATGGACCATTGGATCTGGACAAAATGTGATGACCGTCGGATTAAATTAGTGGAAGGATAGGATAAGCAAGGGATGAGATCTGAGATCACGATCACCCGAATATCTGTCAGTCGTCGGATCAAATTAATTGAAGGGTAAGTTAAACAGGGCTTAAAGGGTTGACAATTTGATTATCCGAATACCCATCAGTTGTCGGATCAAACCCGAATTCTCGTCAGTCGTTGGATCATTTTCGAGTGGAAGGATAGGATAAGCTAGAAGATTCGCATCGCAGACATATCGGGTCATTGATCTAATATCCTTATCCAATGAACGTCATTCATTTCGGGTATAAATATGTGAGGAGGTTACTCTCCGGAAAAATCTCACTTTAAGAATTCAATTTGAGATTTGAAATACTTGAAGCCCGGAGACCCGGAGAGCCGAAATAAATCCTCGACCATTAGATCATCCAAAGTGTATTTCAGTCATCATATCATTCTAAAGTGGAAGGATAGGATAAGTTATGAAAAGGTCGTTCTAATCTTAGCAACTGAGTATTGGGGACTCAGATCTATGGTCGACAGGGCATATCGGACCCCCCTGACCTTTCTATCTTTAACCATGGTGGGGGGTCCAAGTTGGTGGTATTATCCATGTGGGAACATCATACGTGTCACCTTCCTATTAACTCGGATCCCCCTCGCTCATTACCACTTACTTCCTAACACCCCCTCCGATTAAACCACCAAACCACTCATACATACCACCTCCGTGCTCCAACGTCACACACGGTGACACTCCACTACCCGCTACACGTCACACTTCACTACCGCGCTTTGCCTCCACACTCTACTTAACTGCCTACACGTCTCACCCACGTTAGCAGACCACCTCAACAAGGACACAAGTCGTCCAATCCGAAAGATCACTTTGGGTGTATTCTCAACCGTTGATCATAGTATAGTGGAAGGATAGTGTAAGTTTGAAAAGTTGAAATCCTGAAGTTCCGAAGGGTGAAGTTCCGACAACCGTCCATCTCAATGTTTGATTAAGTCCTAGCTGTTATATTGAAAAATGAAAGGATGAGTGTAAGGATCAAATCTTACCATTGATTTGTTTCTGTGAAATAAACCATCCGACCTGATCCATCCATTCAGGAGCACCGTCTGACCTGATCCGTCCATTTAGGAGCACCGTCTGACATGATCCGTCCATTCAGGAGCACCATCAAGATCGTAAGATCAACAGACCCATCACATTGCGAGGCCAGAACATGATCAGGTCTTAATTTTTCATGAGCGAGCCGCAATTGAAACCATTGTTTTGGAGAAAGGACGCATGGAGGCTCGTAGTGAATTGTGGGGAGAAAAGTGGGTTTACCTCAAACTGCCTATGGACGTGCCTGCATTCGCGTGGTCATGTGAAGTTCATATCCCTAGGTCATATCATGAAAAGGATGTAGCGCTCACTAAACTGAGATCGGGAAGCACCTTTTGAATAGGTGTTTGGTCACCACTAATGGTCACGTGAAGGAAGGGGCTTAGAATCCAAAGAATCCAAAATGACTCTCTGTAACTGATGAAACAGAGTGATTGTATCTTCCAGAGAATTCAAAGAGATTAAGGATGATCGCCAGAGGAGCTTAAGAGTCTCGAGGTAACTGCCAGTGGAATGAAGACTCATCATAGAGACAATTGACATATGGAAAAGCATCGAAGACTGTAACTGCTAGAGAAGCCTAAGAATCTCAGGATAACATCCACTCATGAAGAACAAACTCATCATGATCGCCAGAGAGAACGCATAGTTAGGTGTATGATCTGGTAGAGGACTTGGCATGATAAATATACATAGAACAAAGAATATATGGTTGCTTCGGTTGAGAGTTATTCATGTGGGTAGAAGCATGTTGTGTGCAACAACTGAAATGCATAGAAGAGGTGTAGCATATAGAATGGAAATAATACACTGATCATAAAGCGCAGAAGAAATATATAGAACATAAATGCATATCTGAGAGAGGAAGAGAAAGCCGAGGTGGCATGCAGAGATGGAGTAGAAGATTAGAAAGATGAAGAAGATGTGAGCAGGAAGACACTGATGCAGGCAGAGCAGAGAAATATAGTAGAACAATGATGAGACTGGTAAGCCCTTTGAAAAAAATTGTATCACTGTAATAATTTTCAGTAACAAAGTTTTTATAATCAGGGTGGTGGGGAGGTGCTAGGGAGGACTGTTGTCCTCAGAGTTTCAAGTGGTTTCTTGAACATAGGGAGTTGTAGCTTCCATCTAGTTGCAGCCAGAAAAACCAGGGTGGCAGGGTGGTGCAAGGGAGAACCATTGTTCTCTGTTATATAGGTTGATGCCTGCGTGAATGGAAGTTGATGCTTCTCACAAAAATATCTATACCATATAACAACCTATGCATTCTCCTCATGCATACAATACCATAGATCATGGATATCTCACAATTAGAATAGAACTGAACTACTCATCCAACCAACAACCATCTACCATATCCAAACATCACATCATACATACAAAGAATGATTCAAGCATTCACCATACCATAAGAAAGTCTAAACATAAGGGCAATATTTACCCATACCATAACCTTTGTAGTAGATCTGAACCTGTAGAATGTTGATCTGGAATTTCCTTCAGACTTCAAGAACCTGAAAACAACTCTCACTCAAGTTTTCATGTCCCTTTTTCAAATGTATGCTACCTTTTCATGTACAAACCGCGTATCTACACTGCCTCTTCTACTGTCATCCCACGTATGTATGCTATATTTTCACTATCATCCCATATACACCTCAGAAAACTAGGGTTTTTTGAACCTTCTAAACTTTCACCGTCAAAACTCAGACTTACGGAACATCTAATGCCTTCACGAGTACCTGCAATGAATCTTTCATCATCATAGATATTTAATATACTCAAGACATTCACACACATACAAGATTCGTTCTCTCTTATTTATACTTCTCCAAGTAGCTTCTTCTATGGTTTATCATCTAACCAAATTCAACCAACTTCCTTCTTTTGAGGATAACCCACTTCTAACCACTTGTCCACTTATAAATACTTTCTCTACAAATAGTAACTTCTCCACTTATAGTTGCAACTAATTTATTTTTAATTGTTTTCTTGTTGCAACTACTTAACCCATGACTAGCCACTTTGACTAGTCAACTTTCTTCTAGGAGCTTCTAGAATAATTTGATTTCTTTGACCTTCTAGGGGCTTCTAGAAAACACACGAGGGTTCTCCAACTTCACATGGCCATAACTCTCTAACCGTGAGGAGTTATGTGATGTTACACATATCACCAGAAATGGAATGAAAAGAACTATTAATACATAATAGTCTCATTGAAAAATTCACTGATATTCATAACATTATTCCTAAAACAAACTTAGGTTCCCTAACCACACTGCTAGGATGAATCAACTACTTAACCATTTGGACTTCACAAAGCATCTTCCCATGAGGGCTTTCACCATAAGGGGACCACTGTGGAGTTCATCCATTTGGTTCCCTAACCACATTGCTAGGATGAATCAACCACTTAACCATTTGGACTTCACAGAGTGTCTTCCTGTGATGGATTTCACCATAAGGGGACCACTGTGGAGTTCATCCATTTGGTACTTCCTATCAACCATGATAATACAACAATGATCAAACTTTACATCAATCCATCTGGAACATTAACCCATGACAACACCTCACTATGACACATCATGACATTATCCCTCAGACATCAATTACATCTATGATCACATGATCCAACAATCAATACATCAATGATACAATGTAAATACTTGACATGCCATTGTTTCTTATTATCTCTTTCTTTCTCTTTATATTTCTTTCATGTTTAAAAAAACAAGTTGAAGGACACTGTCCTGGTTTGATGTCCAGATAATGACAATCTCATTCACAAATACCTTGTGGAAATGAGAAGGTTGTCTCGTCATGAGACCCCCTTTCTCTCAGTTGTGTAACTGAGAACCACTACCCTGGTTTCAGTTGTGTAACTGAAAACCACTACCCCGGTTTTGTGACTAGATTATGCTAATTTCATACCACTAAATACCCATAATCATGATAGGTCAGCTCATGATGAGACTTCCCATCCTCCAACTAACCCCTTAAGTATCTTCACTATCATTTATTTCTTTTGGGTCCCCATTTCTTATAGAGAAGTGTTTCATTTATTCTCAGGGATCCTTGGGTGAATCATATGGAAGGTCTATATTTAGGATTTTATCATTTTAGCCAACAATAATCCCTCCTGGGCCTTCATCCCATTCTTTCCATGAAATGAGAGGTACATGCCCTCTTGGGTCACTAAAGTCAGTCCTAGAAGAAGACAATATGATGGGAGTGTAATGTGTAGAATGTGGTAAGTATGGCCAAGAATGGTATGATATCCCCTCAAGGGACCCCCAGTCACAAACCTTCCCCAAAGGTTGGTCATTTACTAGGAAATTTATGACACTCACCAAGGTGAAACAAGGTCAAAATCGTAATATCCAAGCAAGAGTTCTATAATCAAAAGTATCTTAAATACAACATGTTTAAATTCCCTAAATATTAGGGTGATTACTTACCATAATACTTGACTTATACCTCATGGAGAAAGACCCATCTTCCTTCCAAAAGTTAGTTGGTGTGGTGTATGCACTAACACTGGAACCAAAATGTGGTGATAGAGTGGGTTTCTATATTTTATAGTGGACAATGCTAGTCATGTTGTCTCTTAGCACTCCATATCTGTAACCTAAGAGCCTCGAGACATCGCCTTTAGTTATCCCACAAATGGGATAACATCTATTCTACTTGGGGACATGTACTCACAGTAGAGTGTATGATAACCACAACATCTCCTGGTATAACTATGCCTACATTGAAACACGAAACCATAAAATCTAGGGTGGTTCTATCACCCTTTGTCCATATACATCAAAATACAAATGGAAACTATCTAGAAAAGAAAATTTTAGATTGTTTTCAAAAATTTAGAAACTAAGCATGAAATAAATATGCAAGTAGAGAAAATTAAATATGAAATGCATATAAACTAATATGAGAAATCAAGATGCAAATGAAAGAAAGAAAGATGGCCTACCTACTTACCCAATTGGGGCCCTGAAGACGCTTATAGATGATGTCGTGAAGTGATACAACTGAAGGTAAACTAACTGATCATCCCATCAAAGTATCTCCTCAGGCTTGATTATGTAAAACAACAAAGACAAGTCAATCACATAATGATCATGAGAATAAATAAATATATAATCAATCATGAAACAAACTCATGGAGATGGGTGGAGGGATGAATCCTACTAGAAAGAATATCCACAACTCTAATAATGCAAGGAATCTCCTTCCTATGATAGCTACAAGCTCGATCAACCCATATTTGAAAAGGAATATCATATATAGATTCATTACTCTTACATTCATTCATGCACAAAGATCCACTTCTTTTTGAAGAAACGAGAGGGGCGAGAGATAAGAAGAAGACCCGCATTGGATTTCAGAGAAGGAGATATGCAAGTGACAACCCGGTCTAGATAAATAAAATGCAGCCCTTCATCCGTGAATCCCCTGGTGAAACTCCTCACATGAAAATAATTCCTCCCTTTGTAGAGTGAAATTTTATACTTTGAGGTGGTCACATCCTAGTATTCCTCCAAAATTGAGGATGAAGGTGGTTGAGAGTCCTCATACAACAAGTTTTCATCCCTAAAATGATATGCATCACAAGTCCCAAGGGATGACAAAAATCATCCCCGAAAATGATGCACCTGGCCATCCTAATAAATTTGTAATCATGTCATCATCAAGTCAGCCAAACATATGGATCATATATGCATGAAAGTAGTCCTATGAATATGAAAACTCAACCCCTTTCTTGAGGGATACCCTCAATGTCCTAAATAGGGTCTCTATAAAATGAGATGACCAAGATCCCACATGTGTCTGTCAAGCTATATGAAAGTGTCTATATGCTCATCAACCATATATAAAGGTTCTTTCATAATACCATCAACATAAATGATCATCCCTTTGTATTCGTGTGCAAGAGGATTAGAGGCATGGACATCTTCAACTGGGTCTTCAAATTCTTCACTAAGTCTAGTTGCTTCTTCAACATCATGAACATGAGGAGAGCACAACTGGAAAACCTCAACTTCATCAAGAAGGAGAAAATATAATGATGCCTCAACATGTTTCACTTCAACATGATTCTTTTTTATCTTCATGGGAATGCTCCTCCACTTCACATTGTAATGAGGCTTTGATCCCACGCAGTGATTTTGTTTTCCTTTTTTTCAAAAGGATCTGTTGTATCCAATGGATCCTATAATACATCTTCACTTCCACATTCATGGAATAAAGCATCATCAAGCTTTTCAAAAGATTTAATGACTCATCATGTTCTCTCTTGATGTGCAGGAGGAACATCCAGGCCTGGTTGTCTTCATGAAATGGAAGGGTAGATACAAGCACTTCATCTTCATTGGATGTCTCGTCTAGGTATTTAGAATGAGAATATTCATCTATTGTCTCATCATCCATAGAGAAACATGTTGACGATTAAAATCACAAAAAATGTTTTCCAGTGTTACAAAAGCCTATTATTTTAAAGTGCCAACAGATAAAGAATAGTAGTAGGTGGGACCCCCTTGTAGATTACTGAGATCAGATCTTGTTCTTATTTGATGTTGTGCTACTCTTTGACACTTCTTACATGGTTGATGAGATCTTGTTTTCATTGACGATGGATTGGAATTATTGTGTGTTGGCTCTAATTGCGACAAATGAATGATGGATAAGGTATGTTTTTTTCCTCACCTCTAGGCTCAAATTTTATGTTACAACACCTGTCATCCATTGTTATCATTTCCATCTATTCTTGGATCCATTCATGACACCCGCACAAGAGACATGTTAGTAATAACATATAAGAGTAGTTGAAAAGAAGTAAAAGAAGTATAACAAAATGTAAAAGGAAGGAACTATTCTATACCAACATGCTACACCATATGCATTAAAATGATCATTGTAAATCCTAGCTAGCAAATAATAGCTATGCGACTTGTTGAGTTACATGGAAACATAGTTGATATGCATTACTGTATAGTTCAAAATGGTAATATGTGATGTGGGTGGTGCTCTTGGCAATTAAGGGATGTAGGTTTCAATGCATGGTTCAATGGGATGAATTAATGGATTAGTGGGGTTGCTGCACCAAGGAATTATTGAATGAGTTTGAGAGTGAGGAGACGTTGAATTTACTACACGCCACTCCTATCACTCCTCCAATAATATCACACCCTAGTCGAAAGCTATTGTTCAAACTCGCTTTGTCATGGTTAGATTTCCTCGGACTTCGTTGTGGAAAGAACCGGGCCACCAAGATCACGTTTTTAAGGCTTTGGTTACATGTATGTATTTTCACCATCCATGAATTTCTTTGGTTATAAAATAGATAGCTTTTGGCTCGGGATGTATGGGTCTATTCTTTCCTTAAGTACAAAAACTGTGTAAATTTGGGATATCGTTGATGGCTTTCATTGTAATGGTTGAAGTCACAATGCTATTGGTCCCTTCTAAGTGTTAGAATCCATAAAGACTCTTTGTCATCCTTGTCGGTTTTAGTTGGAGGGTTTCATTTGCCCTAGAGTAATGGATGTATCCATGCATTTGTATCACCATACCCAGTCTTTGTTGTTATGGGGTTTACCGGTTTTGAAATACCTTGTGTAACTGCGCATTGTTTATTTAAAGGGCTGTTCATGCCAATGATGGTTGTGCAAGCATATATTCCTTCTCTTTGGATTGGTTCTATCTCAAAGACATTAGTTGGTTTATTGGGGGAGCCACAAGGGTTATACCCTACATATGCTAAGTATCATTACAAGGACAAAATGGATCCTACCTCCTTGTTCATAGTCTCTCCTATCACTGGAAATGTCACCCTATTTTCAAAATCATTGTGGTATACCCTATGTGTGCATCATTGGTCTCAGAGGTTCTCACACAATGATGGGAGTCAACTCCAGTCCCCCTGTGTTGGTCTACAAAGAAAACCCTTATTTTCTCAAGCCCGATTTTGATAGAGGGAACCCAGCCGCACCTATCGGTATACCGCTATTAATTTGAGTTGTTGGGTATTGTCAACATCCTTCGGTTCTTGGTTTGTCTCAATTTATTATGTTGACATTGGTGTTAGTATTTAGTCAATCGTAGATTAGTTATTATGACAATCAAATTGATAACTCAACATGGCGATTTGGTTGATTGGGAAATTGGATTGAATGCATAGTCGCTGTCTCTACTTTGTAATGGTTGAATTTTTAACCCAAAATTAGTTTACAATTGGTTAATGCACAACTATTTCATGTGGATGTGTGGGTATGTGTGGCGTTCCTACAACATGATAGGTTGAGTTAATAATTACCGTGACTGTGTGTTTTAAAATTTCCAAATGGGAATATTGAAATATTGGTAGTTGTGTTCGATTGTCCATTGTATATGTTATGGATATTATTTGATCAGTAATTCATCAAAATGATCCTCACGCTTTATTGAGGGTCCGTGTATCCCACAACATCGTATGAGTTAAAATGGTGATTGTTGATACCGCAGGTTTAAATGGAAAGACATGATTATTATATTGATAGTAGTGTCCATTGTGTATGTTTGATGAAAGGCACGGGTTCTATGGCAGTATGATCCCGTTGTAATTTAATTGCTAATTGGAATTGAGAGATGAAATCAAGTACGCTTTTGTGTCTTTGTTTGATTAAGGAAATATTTCATGGAAAGTGGTTGATTTTTGATACTAAACAGAGTTGAAATAAGTCACTGTGTATTCATTTGGAAATTATTCTAAAAAGTAAGTGGAAAATGAGAAACAAAAATATTTTATAGGTTGTTGTGGAATGCGTATTGTCTTGTTTGATGATGTTGTGTTACAGATTGATTGCAAACAATGAGAAAGTTAATGCACATAATTGTTTTAATTTCACACAATAGTTTCTCTTTTGACACAGTCATCATTTTGGTTGGTATTGGATATTTTCACGTTGATATGGAATGTTTTATGGACGACTTAATTAATTTGTATGAACAATATCCGGCTTCCCTTCCTCGCACTCATTATTTTCGCTAATTACAACCCCCGGCCTTCCCACATCCATTTTCACTGCTCTAAAATTTAATTACCTAAGAAGAATTCTATAATGAAGCACTTTGAAGTCACAGTTTCTTGGTTAGATCACAATGATGTTTTCTTTTGTTTACATTACAGTTGATTTTTGATTTTATTTGAGCAATAATCATGTTTCTTTTCCCCCTTATTTGATCATTTTTCACTCAATACAAACCCTCGCGAATCCTGCAGACCTTTGGTTCACCTGCTTAGTGACAAAAATTAAACAATTTGCATGGATTGGATTGCAAGAGTCTGATATACATCGAGCCAAAGTCTATTTCTATATTTGAAAGATTTTCCATGTATGGTTGTTAAAGGAATTATTTTCTAATCAATCATAGATGCAGGAATGAACATCAAAAGGCCGAAGTGCTAAGTACCCACTATGCCCTCTGCATTGAAGAGAAGGTTACTACCACTTTCTTCATCTTCAAATGATTATGATAAATCAATTTCCTCCCACATGCAATGGAGGGACCATCTCATGTGATCAAAAAAATTAGGCCTAAAGGCTCCACATGGCCTAAGGCAAATCTGCCAGAGTTTAAAAGGTGATAGCAGGAACAAAGGAAAGATTGTCTCACAAACCGGAAAATATGGATTTTAAGTTTTATTTATTTGTCTATTTATGAGAACAGTTGACTTCAGAGTTTTGGACAATAGGTTTTTTGGGATATATTGGCAATTTATTTTGAAAATGATTTCAAATATCAATGTGATAATTGCCAAATATGAATGTGATAATGGGAGTCATACAAGGATGGATGTTTGGTTTAATTAACTAGTTATGTTATGATTCCTACCAACTAAAGGGAGTCACAAGGTATCCCACCTACTAGTTATTATTTATTTAAACCCTTTATTATGATTTTAATATCCCCATCTTAACTAAAAAGTTGGTTGAGTTTTAATTAACTTAACTAATGAGGTAGTTCAACCACTTCAACCAATTCCAATTTGCTTAAAGTCAAAAGAAAGGAGGAACAAGAGGAGGATAGAAGGAGAAGCATACCAAGGTCTGCTCTTCGAGTTTATGTTGAGATAGTTCGGCTTTCATTCATTCCTTGATTTATCACAAGCCCAATTAATTTTTATGATAGTGGTCTTATTGTAGACAACAAGATTCGGCTGAATTACATCATTTAGACACTTGTTTTCAGAGGTGTTGATCTATCTTTGATAGTTTGTGTAGACTTGTCCGTTTGTGAATTAGTTTTCATGATTGACAAAGGCTATTGTGTAGAGTTGAGTGGGCAGTATTTTGTGGTAAGTTGATCCAACTTTAGAGTTCAAGCATTTTCTCTGTCGGAGGTCCTTTGTATGTTCCATCGGGATGTCTAAGTTTGACTTTGGTTCGAAATTTCTATATGAAACTTTGTAAAAAGAATGTCTCTTTTAGAATTGGAATGAAATAAAAGGATTTCTTTATGTCTCATCTATCTTGATTATCATCTTGGTGTCTTTACTGCTATATCTACATTTTCAGCAATTGTTATATTCTGAAAATCATATAAATAGTGAATTTCCAAGAAGCTTTTACTTATAAAAAGACTAGCTCTGCTAATCTGTAATCAATACCTGTGAGTTAGGATGTTATTTTTATGGCTATAAACATAGGGTGACATTCTGGTCTATTTTGGTTTTAGCCAAGAAGGATCCTAAAATGCTTGAGTAAGATCATTTTCATATCTTTTCCTCAACAAAACCTTCTCCGCAGCATACTTTGAGCTCTTGGAAAGTATCTTGTAAATTCTGGGTAGTTGGTCGATAATTTTTGAGAAATTCTTCAATGAGCTTCATGGAGGATGGGATGATTTTTGGGTCACAAGAGTGTGCAAGCTACTTTATTTGACTTTTTTCCAGAGAAGATAAAAAACATTTCATCAGCACATCTTCATATCACATTTAATATTGAAGCATACTTCATATAATCCATGACATGAGGACCTAGAGTCGGATCACCATTAAATTTAGGGAAATTTCCCCTCCACTCTGCAGAGCAATGATTTGGATATCTAGGAATACCCTGAACATCAAGCAGAAGGATACATTATGGAATTCCCATGGTAAATCCTATGAGGCCATGGTTCCATCACTTAGGGTAATGATTCAATGGAGTTGTTAGATGAGACTAATTATCATAAAAGGATGGAAAGGGGAAAAGGAAAGGCGGGTTCATGGAAAGTGGAGTCACCATTGGGATGAGCTTCAAGAAGATCTCATAAAAGGGTGGAAAAGGTAACGCTCTTCCAATGGAGTTGCCATGCAAGCTAAGGGTAAAGGATTTGAGAGAGAATATTTCCAAAGTGTTGTTAGGGTTTGAAAGAGGATTCAAAATCCTCCCTAATAATGACGACAAAATGTTATCACATAGTTGTAGGTTGGGAAAATCCCAACCCAACCACCAAAAGGAGACAACTAAGAGAGAACCTAACCACTGCCACCTTAGTTAGGTGTTCCCATCACTTTATAGGTGAAGTGGTAACCTCAAGGGGAATCTCCTAAGTGACCCTGTGGGGAAATGAGATGGAAATTTAAGTAAGGAACGACTCCACTATAGGTCAAGTTTCTATCTGTGGAGAAGGATTGAGTAAGGTCCTGATGGTAGCCAAGAGTTCCCAAGAAGTATTATACCTTGCAAATGTTGATTGTACTTGCTCGAGGCTCAAGGAAAACAACGCTACAAGCCCAAGTATAAGGATGGAAAAGAAAGTTAATCTTATTTTCCCTAATTGCATCAATTAGTAATAGTATATATTGGCAATAAAAATTATAATGAATTTCACAAAATAAGTTGCTAAAATTCTAGTTGAAAGAGCAAGAGATAAACTAGAAATATCTAGATCAACCCAAGTAAGATAGCATTAGATTCCTAGCAATGAAATAAGGTTGCAATAAAAGGTGTTTGCAGAAATATTTTGCATCCTTATGACTGTAGAAATTTGTTACAGCAGTAAAATCAATCACCGAAACTCACAAATGAACCTTGTTATTATATATATATATATATATATAGGTGTGTGTGTGTACACACAATAATACACACACATATTTTCACATAAATAAACATGGAAAATTGTGTTAATAATTGCTGAAAGGAGGTGTCTAGTATGGATCATGATTCATGAGAGGGGATGGTAAGGGGAACCAATGATGCTTGATATGAACTTTCCAAAATAGTACGCTACTGGATATAAATTACTCAGACCCAAAACAACCTTCTAGCCCAAAAAATTCAATTACCAATACCGGTAGTCGGAAGTATTCCCCAAGAGTAAACGAGAGATGGGAAAATATCCCAGATGGAAACTCGACGTATGGAAACTTCCTGATTTGACCCATGAAATATTTCTAGAAAAGGAAAGAAAAGTCAGGAAAATCGTGGGCAGAGGGAATAAGATACACATGAATAGGTCGGAAGACCATTCAAGAGGAAGCATAGCATGCAAGGCTCTATGGTTTTGGGGAGAACTGAGAAATATATGCTATTATAGGTACAATAGCACTTGGACAATGTTTTCTAATCAAGTTGATAAACAAATATGCAATTATTGAGTGAGCAACCACAACATGCTCCCTTGCTTGGTGGATAGAAAACTAAATTTCCAAGGCTCTGTGGGAAAAGGGAAGTAACCTTTATCCATTTCTATAGCTGAGAAAAAAAAGTAAAAATTCATATATCTCATGGAATCATGGTCTAGCTAGGGGATGGCCAGTTGAGGAATACTCAAAGAGAAAACTGTGCCTATGGTTGGGTGGAAAAGAGCACCCCTTTAAGTAGTTTCCAAGTGATTTCCAACTTTAGATAAGTGTGACTCTAAGTCTTTATGTTGTCTTGGTTGTTTTGTTGTAAGATGCATTTTTTTCTTGAGCTAGATGATGAAGAATTATTTTACCTTGTTTGAATGGTTGAATTCATGGCTCTAATGGCCTAGCAGCCTGGGAAATTGGAAGCAAAGCTTGAATGCCATAATTTGTAGATGGTTTTCTTCCTACCTCTGTTTAGACGAGGAGAATTGTTAGTAATGAGTTTTAAATGAATTTGCGAGCATAGAAGTTTGACCCCTGTGTTTGTTGGAAATTCCTCAAGGGACTATCTAGGGACCAAACCTGGAAATATAGAGTCACGAAAAAATCTATGGGATAACTCTGAACCTGTCAATCCCTTAAAATTACCATTTTCTGGTTATAGGATTTGGATTTTGAAGTGAGAGGCGCTTCCTTCAATCCATTCTCCCTAGTGACTGTAGAATCAAGTCTACGACCTTAACCAAATCTCAGATAAGATCTGAGAGTGCAACCCTTGGGGGATTGTAAAATGATCATATGACCAAGTCCCTAGAACCTTGTGCTATGCCAAAAGGGAGTTAAGCCTTTCGGACTTAGGGAATTCATAGGTTTGTGACTTCAGGATGTTTGAACCTCACAACATTCAAATCCCACTGAAGGTAACACGTCGAAAAAGTGATCGGGCGGTTGACCAAAAACTGACAGTTTCTTATCCGTTGTTGTGGGATCTACTTTATCGTTAAACCCTAACAAGTTTTTTGGCCACGAAGTTACGCAAGCCATCTATCCAAGAAACATTAGGATCTTTCCCGATAGTTGGATATACATTATGGTGAAATTTGACATTGACTCACTCTAGGAGTGAAAAGGCGTTAAATGGCCAAAACTCCTGAATGTCGAAGTCATGAAGTAACACAATCTGTATATCTAAGGATCCTTTGGGATCTCTCTCAATCATTAGATCAAGCCTAGTGGAAGGTGTTATCAGTCTATAAATTCTCTTGGATGCAAAAAACATTTCAGAGGTAACCATAAACCTACTTTCATACTGGAAGCTAGCCTCCTTCTAGTCCAGAGAGGGATCTCTTCTAATAGTTCTTCAATCAATACAATGGCTATATTCTATGTGGATAAAAAGTGTATGAAATGGTTGGTAGGGCCAATAGAAATACCGATTGGGCATGGAGTCATAAGGGAAATCAATTCTAGGTTTTTAGAACTTGGTAGAAATCTTTTAATATCATAGGCCAGACAACCAACTATTGCTAGACTTAAAATATTAAAAGATGGATAGATGAAAAATGAAACATTCAAAGTCATACAAAGCATCCATCTTGTTAAAAAAATAGGATCGCGGAGAAATACAATAAAATAAATGCGGAAATAAAACACAGAAGATACACAATATAATAGAGACACAGATATATGTGGTTCACCCAATGTGGGCTACGTCCACCGGAGAAATTGCCAGGTCCTTCCTTTATTATTTTCTAGAAAATGAAGGGATACAACCTACAACACACTTGATGTAACTTCCTCTTCTTTCTCTCACAGTATCCTCTCTCAGAATACAATATTCATAATGATACATAGCCACAATACATTTCCCTCATAAAAGAGGTTTTCCTTCTAGGGAAAAAAACCCTAACATAAATTCTACTGTTAGATATGTGACCTTATATTGAATGGTCCATATTTACTATGAAATTACAATATACATTTACAAGGCAATTTTTCCTTCGGGGGCCCACTTGCCCCCGAACCCCGCAGAGGGGGTAAGCCCCTTTGCACTCTCCCGTGGGGAGGAGTGTACATTCTTCTAGGGTGTAAATTCTTCATGGGGTATAAACATGGTTGAAAACAAAGACCTTTGAATCAGGAAGATAATTAGGCTCCACAACCAACAATCTCCCACTTGGAGACTGATCTCAACAAATCCACCATTGTTTTATATGTTGGACTATGATCCTTCTTGGA
>SNQJ01S0129989.1:25971-40604 GCA_010110895.2 Picea sitchensis
GTGGTAAGTATGGCCAAGAATGGTATGATATCCCCTTAATGGAACTCCATTCACAAACCTTCCCCAAATGTTGGCCACTTACTAGGAAATTTATGACACTCACCAAGGTGAAACAAGGTCAAAATCGTAATATCCAAGCAAGAGTTCTATAATCAAAAGCATCTTAAATACAACATGTTTAAATTCCTCAAATATTCGGTTGATTACTTTCCACAATACTTGACTTATACCTCATGGAGAAAGACCCATCTGCCTTTGAAAAGCTAGTTGGTGTGGTGTATGCACTGACACTGGAACCAAAATGTGGTGATAGAGTGGGCTTCTGTATTTTATAGTGGACAATGCTAGTCATGTGGTCTCTTAGCACTCCATATATGTAACCTTAGGTCCTCGAGACATCATCTCCTTAGTTATCCCACAAAATGGGGATAACATCTAGCTCCTACTTGGGGACATGTGCTCTCCATAGAGTGCATGCGAACCACAACATCTCCTGGTATAACTATGACTACATTGAAACACGAAACCACAAAATCTAGGGTGGTTCTATCACCCTTTGTCCATATACATCAAAATACAAATGGAAACTAATCTAGAAAAGAAAAGTTTTAGATTTTTTTCAAAAATTTAGAAACTAAGCATGAAATAAATATGCAAGTAGAGAAAAATTAAATATGAAATGCATATAAACTAATATGAGCAATCAAGATGCAAATGAAAGAAAAGAAATATGGACTACCTACTTTCCTGGGGCCTTGGGGCCCTGAAGATCAGGCGATAGATGATGTCAGGTGAAGTCATACAACCAGTGCAACCAGTTGATCATCCCATCAAAGTATCTCCCCCTATGCTTGATTATGTAAAACAACAAAGACAAGTCAATCACATAATGATCATGAGAATAAATAAATATATAATCAATCATGAAACAAAACTCATGGAGATGGGTGGGAGGGATGAATTCCTACTAGAAAGAATATCCACAACTCTGATCATCCAAGGAATCCTTCCTGAAGTGATAGCTACAAGCTCAATCAACCCATATCTGAAAAGGAATATCATATATAGATGACATTTCATATTCATTCATGCACAAAGATCCACTTCTTGTTGAAGACTGAGAGGATATGAGAGATAATAAGAAGACTGCATGGATTTCCAGAGAAGGAGATAGGCGGTAAGTGACAACCTTAGGTCTAGATAGATAAAAATGTGGTCTCTTCATCTGTGAATCCCTGTAGAAATCCTCAATATGAAAATAATTCCTCTTTGTAGAGTGAAATTTAGATTTCTTTGAGACGGTCACATCCTAGTATTCCTCCAAAATTGAGGATGAAGGTGGTTGAGAGTCCTCATACAACAAGTTTTCATCCCTAAAATGATATGCATCACAAGTCCCAAGGGATGAATAAAAATCATCCTGAAAATGATGCGACCGGTCATCCTCGAATAAATTTGTAATCATGTCATCATCAAGCTGCCAAACATATGGATCATATATGCATGAAAGTAGTCCTATGAAGATGAAAACTCAAACCCCTTTTCTTGAGGGATACCCTCAATGTCCTAAATAGGGTCTCTATAAAAAATGAGATGACCAAGATCCCACCTGCGTCTTCCAGTATGTATGAAAGTGTCTATATGCTCATCAACCATATCTAAAGGTTCTTTCATAATACCATCAACATAAATGATCATCCCTTTGTATTCGTGTGCAAGAGGATTAGAGGCATGGACATCTTCAACTGGGTCTTCAAATTCTTCACTAAGTCTAGTTGCTTCTTCAACTTCATGAATAGGAGGAGAGCACAACTGGAAACCCTCAACTACATCACACACGAGAAAAGATAATGATGCCTCAACATGTTTCACTTCAACATGATTCTTTTTTATCTTCATGGGAATGCTCCTCCATCACCTCAATATTGCACGAGGCTTGATCCTTACTACAAAGTGATTTGTTTTCCTTTTTTCAAAAGGATCTGTTGTATCCAAGGGATCCTATAATACATCTTCACTTCCACATTCATGGAATAAAGCATCATCAAGTTTTTCAAAATATTTATGACTCATCATGTTCTCTTCTTGATGTGCAAGAGGAACTGAGGCCTGGTTGTCTTCATGAAATGGAAGGGTAGATACAAGCACTTCATCTTCATTGGATGTCTCGTCTAGGTATTTAGAATGAGAATCTTCATCTATTGTCTCATCATCCACAGAGAAACATGTTGACGATTAAAATCACAACTAAGTTTTTTCCTGCAAAGTGTTGCTAAATCCTATTATTTTAAAGCTAACAGGATAAATAATAGTAGTAGGTGGGACCCCCTTGTAGATTGGAGATAATATCTAGTTCTTATTTGATGTTGTGCTACTCTTCGACACTTCTTACATGGTTGATGAGATCTTGTTTTTATTGACGATGGATTGGGATTATTGTGTGTTGGTTCTAATTGCGACAGTTGGATGATGGATAAGGCATGTTTTTTTTTTCTGTTGCTCTAGGCTCAAATTTTATGTTACAACGACCTATGTCATCCATTGTTATCATTGCCATCTATTCTTGGATCCATTCCTGTGACACCTGCACAAGAGACATGTTAGTAATAACATATAAGAGTAGTTGAAAAGAAGTAAAAGAAGTATAACAAAATGGAAAAGGAAGGAACTATTCTATACTAACATGCTACACTATATGCATTAAAATGATCGTTGTAAATCCTAGCTAGAAAATAATAGCTATGCGACTTGTTGAGTTACATGGAAACATAGTTGATATGCATTACTGTATAGTTTGAAATGGTAATATGTGATGTGGGTGGCTCTCTTGGCAATTAAGGGATGTTGGTTTCAATGCATGGTTCAATGGGATGAATTAATGGATTAGTGGGCTGGCGCGTGCCAAGGAATTGAATGAGTTTGAGAGTGGAGGAGACGTGCATTTACTGCACGTCACTCCTACTCCTTCCATTGGATGCCACCCTAGTCGAGCTATTGTTCAAACTGTGTTTTGCTGTGGTTAGATTTCGACTTTCAAGCAGGGAAAGAGCCGCTCATCCAAGCTAGCGTTTTAAGGTTCTTTTGGTTACATGTATGTATTTTCACCATCCATGAATTTTATTTGGTTATGAAATAGTTTTTGGCTTGGGATGTATGGGTCTGTTCTTTCCTTAAGTACAAAAACTGTGTAAATTTGGGATACTTTTCTGGAATGAATCGTTGATGGGTTTCATTGCAATAATGGTTGAAGTCACAATGTTATTGGTCCTTCTGAGTGTTAGAATCCATAAAGACTCTTTGTCATCCTTGTTGGTTTTAGTTGGAGGGTTTCATTTGGCCTAGAGTGGCTGGATGTATCCATGCATTTGTATCACCATACCCAGTCTTTTGTTGTTATGGGGTTTACTGGTTTTGAAATGCCTTGTGTCACTGCACATTGCTTCACTTGGGTATGGGTTGTTCATGTTACTGATGGTTGTGCAGTGGGTTATATTGCTTCTTCTTGGCTAGGTTCTATCTCAACGTTGTTAGTTGGTTTATTGGGGGAGCCACAAGGGTTATACCCTACGTGTTCCAAGTATTGTTACAAGGACAAAATGGATCCTTACTCCTCTATTCATAGTCTCTCCTATCACTGGAAATGTCACCCTATTTTCAAAATCATTGTGGTATACCCTATGTGTGCACCATTGGTCTCAAAGGTTCTCACATAGTGATGGGAGTCGACTCCAGTCTCCCTGTGTTGGTCTACAGAGCAAACCCTTATTTTCTCAAGCCCAGGGTTTGATAGAGGGAACCGAGCGACCTATCGGGTATACTGTTGGTTTTTTCGAGTTGTTGGGTATTGTCAACATCCTTCGGTTCTTGGTTTGTCTCAGTTTATTATGTTGACATTGCTGTTAGTATTTAGTCACTGCATTGGTTATTATGACAATCAAATTGATAACTCAACATGGCGATTTGGTTGATTGGGAAATTGGATTGAATTCATAGTCGTTGTCTCTTACTTTGTAATGGTTGAATTTTTAACCCAAAATTAGTTTACAATTGGTTAATGCACAACGATGCTTCATGTGTGATGTGTGGGTATGTGTGGCATTCCTACAACATGATAGGTTGAGTTAATAATTACTGTGACTGTGTGTTTTAAATTGTCGAATGGGAATTTTTCAATCGTTGGAATCATGGCATGGCCATCCACTATATAAGTTATGGATATTATTTGATTGCACCATCAGAAATGATCTCACGTTTTTATTTGAGGGGTATGTGTATCCTACAACATCGTATGAGTCAGAATGGTGAATGTTGATACTGTGTGTTTAAATGGAAAGACATGATTATTATATTGATAGTAGTGTCCATTGTGTATGTTTGATGAAAGGCACAGGTTCTGTGGTAGTATGATCTCGTTGCAATTTAATTGCTAATTGGAATTGAGAGATGAAATCAAGCATGCTTTTGTGTCTGTGTTTGATTAAGGAAATATTTCATGGAAAGTGGTTGATTTTTGATACTAAACAGAGTTGAAATAAGTCACTGTGTATTCATTTGGAAATGGTTTTAAAAAAGTAAGTGGGAAAATGAGAAGAAACAAAAATATTTTATAGGTTGTTGTGGAATGCGTATTGTCTTGTTTGATGATGTTGTGTTACAGATTGATTGCAAACAATGAGAAAGTTAATGCACATAATTGTTTTAATTTCACACAATAGTTTCTCTTTTGACACAGTCATCATTTTGGTTGGTATTGGATATTTTCACGTTGATATGGAATGTTTTATGGATGTCTTAATTAATTTTATGAACAATATCCGTTTTCCTTCCCGACCATTATTTTTCTTTTCGCTAATTACAACCCCCTCGCCTTCCCACATTCATTTTTCACTCTCTGTTCTAAAATTTAATTACCGTTAAGAAGAATTCTATAATGAAGCACTTTGAAGTCGCAGTTTCTTGGTTGGATGACAATGATGTTTTCTTTGATTTACATTACAGTTGATTTTTGATTTTATTTGAGCAATAATCATGTTTCTTTTCCCCCTTATTTGATCATTTTTCACTCAATACAAACCCCTCGCATATCCCAGGACCTTTGCTCACCCCCTGCTTAGTGACAAAAATTAAACAATTTGTATGGATTGGATTGCAATAGTCTGATATGTTACTGAGCCAAAGTCTATTTCATATTTTGAAAGATTTTCCATGTATGGTTGTTAAAGGAATTATTTTCTAATCAATTATGCATACATGAATGAACTATTCAAATAAAAGGCTGAAAAGCAAGGCCCACTATGCCCCTATTGAAGAGAAGGTTACTACCGCCTCTTTCTCACCTTCAAATGATTATGATAAATCAATTTCCTCCCACATGCAATGGAGGGACCATCTCATGTGATCAAAAAAATTAGGCCTAAAGGCTCCACATGGCCTAAGGCAAATTCAGAGAGTTTAATAGGTGATAGCAGTAAAGAAGGAAAGATTGCCTCACAAACTGGAAAATATGGATTTTAAGTTTTATTTATTTGTCTATTTATGAGAACAGTTGACTTCAGAGTTTTGGATATTTATGAGAACAGTTGACTTCAGAGTTTTGGAATATAGGTTTTTTGGGATATACTGGCAACTTATTTCAAATGATTTCAAATATCAATGTATACCAAGCAAATATGAATGTGATGGGATGTGTGAGCTCGGCCAAGGAGGGGTGGTTTGGTCAATTAACTAGTTATGTCGATGTATCTCACCTCAACCAAAGGGAGTCACAAGGGGTCCCAATCTACTAGTTATTAATATTTATTTAAACCCCTTATTATGATTTATTACTCCCACTTTTAACTAACTAAAGTTAATTGAGTTTTTTAATTAACTTAACTAAATATGTAGTTCAACTACTTCAACCAATTCCAATTTGTTTAAAGTCAAAGGAAAAGGGAGGAACAAGAGGGAGGGATAGAAGGAGGCCACTAAGGTTTGTCTTTGAGTTTATGCTGAGATAGTTCAGTTTTCATTGCTCCTTTGGATTTATCAGCCAAGCCCAATTATTTTTTATGATAGAATGGTCTCATTGTAGACAACAAGATTCGGTTGAATTCGCTAATTTCAGACACTTCCTTTTTAGAGGTGTTGATCTATCTTGATAGTCTATGTAGACTGGTATGTTTGTGAATTAGTTTTCAGGATTGACAAAGGCTATTGTGCGCAGCCAAGTGGGAAACAACTGCGGCAAAGTTTCCATCCAACTTTTAGAGTCTTTATTTCTCAGTAGAGGTCCCTTTGTATGTTCCATCGAGGATGTCTAATTTTGACTTTCGTCTGAAATTTCTATATGAAACTCTTGTAAAGAAACTGTCTCTTTGGTGAATTGGAATGAAATAAAGGACGTTTTATGTCTCATCTATCTTGATTATCATCTTAACGTCTTTACTTCTATTTCTACATTTATTTCAGCAGCTGTTGTATTTAGAAAATCATATAAATAGTGAATTTCCAACAAGCTTTTACCTATAAAAAAGACTAGTCATAATCTCTTGTAATTCTGCCAATTTCTGTGAGTTAGGATACATTTTTTATGTGGTTTATAAACATAGGTGACATTCCTGGCTCATTTTTATTTTTAGCCAAGAATCTGAAAATGTTGAGTAAGATCATTTCATATCTCTTCCTCAACAACAACCCTCCCTAAAGACAGCCTTTGAGATCTTGGAAAGTATCTTGCATATTTTGAGTCGCTGGTTGGTAATGACTGAGAAATTCCTTAATGAGATTCATGGAAGATGGGATGATTTTTGTCACAAGAGTGTGCAAGCTGTACTTTTATTTGACTTTTTCCAGAGAAGATAAAAACATTTCCATCACTTCCATCTCATATAGCACATTTAATCTGAAGTACACCACATACTCCATGATACATGGGATCAGCTAGAGTTGGATCACCAAGTAAATTTAGGGAAATTTTCCTCCAATCAAGTAGAGCAATGATTTGGATACTCCAGGGTCAGCAAACATCAAGAGAAGGGGACATTGACATTATGGAATTCCCATGGTAAATCCCATGAGGCCATGGTTCCATCACATTTTAGGGGTAATGATTCACTGGAGCCGTTGCATTTGCACCACTATCATAAAAAGGATGTAAAGGGGGAAAAGGAGTTAGAATTCATGGAAAGTGTATCACCTGTATTGAGCTTCAAGAAGATCCTCTTAAGTAAAGGGCGGAAAAGGTAATGTTCTTTTCAATGGAGTCCCGTGACAAGCTTAAGGTAAAGTTGGGATTTGAGAGAATATTTCCAAAGTGTTATATTTGAAAGAGGGATTCTAAAAATCTCCTAATAATGACTAAAATGTTATCAATATTGCCAGGGTTGGCAAAATCCCAACCCAACCACCAAAGGGAGACAACTAAGAGAGCACCTACCCACTTCCACCTTACGTAGGTGTTCCCATCACTTTATAGATGAATTCAGGACCCCAAGAGGGGAATCTCATGACCCTAGGGGGGGAATGGGAGATGGAAATTTGGGTGCATGAACCACCTGTTCATAGGTCAAGTTTCAAGCGTGTTGGAGAAGGACGAGTAAGGTCCCGATATAGCAGAGTTCCAAGAAGTAGTAGACATATCTTTGTAAATAAGTTGATTGTACCTCTGTTCGACCTCGGAAAACAACAACTACAAGTCTAAGTATAAGGATGGGAAAAGAAAGTTAATCTTATTGTCCCTAATTGCATCAATTAGTAATAGTATATATTGGTAATAAAAATTATAACAATGAATTTCACAAAATAAGTTGCTAAAAGTCTCGCTGAAAGAGCAAGAGATAAACTAGAAATATCTAGATCAACCCAAGTAAGATAGTATTAGAATTTAGCGATGAAAGAAGGCTTCGTATTAAAAAGCAGGCCTGCAAAAAATATTTTGCATCCCTATGTTTGTAGAAAAACTTTTGTTGCCAAAGCAGAAAATCAACCAATCGAACTCACAAATGAACTCCTTTTGTTATTATATATATATATATATATATATATATATATATACATATATATATATAGACTGCAGGTGTGTAATAATACGTCACACATATATTTTCTCAAGTATTAAATAAAAATGGAAAATTGTGGTATAATTTGAAAGGAGGTGTCTAGTATGGATCATGATTCATGAGAGGGGATGGTATGGGGAACCAATGATGCTTGATATGACCTTTCCAAAATAGTACGCTACTGGATATAAATTACTCAGACCCAGAACAATCCTCTGGCCCATAAATAAGTTACTAGTCAGGCTGGTGGTTGGGAAGTATTCCCTCAAGAGTCGATGAGGGATATGGGAAGAGTACCATTTGAAACTTCCTGACCTGACCCACAGATTTTGGATTTGGACCCATGAAATATTTCTAGAAAGGAAAGAAAAGTCGAAAATCGAAGGTGAGGGAATAAGATACACATGAATAGGTCGGAAGACCATTCAAGAGGAAGCATAGCATGCAAGGCTCTATGGTTTTGGGGAGAACTGAGAAATATATGCTATTATAGGTACAATAGCACTTGGACAATGTTTTCTAATCACATAAACAACATGCACTATCGAAAGGAGCAACCACAACATGCCTGTTTATGGATAGAACCAATTTCCAAGGTTCGTGGGAAAAGGGAAGTAACCTTTATCCATTTCTATAGCTTCCAGAAAAAAAAAAGTAAAAATTCATATATCTCATGGAATCATGGTCTAGCTAGGGGATGGCCAATTGAGGGAATACCCAAAGAGAAAACCGTGCCTATGGTTAAGTGGAAAAGAGCACCCCTTTAAGTAGTTTCCAAGTGATTTCCAACTTTAGATAAGTGTGACTCTAAGTCTTTATGTTGTCTCTGTTGTTTTGTTGTAAGATGCATTTTTTTCTTGAGCTAGATGATGAAGAATTATTTTACCTTGTTTGAATTGTAGAATTTGTGTCTTTGATGGCCTAATGGCCTGGGAAATTTGAAGAAAATATTGAATGCCATAATTTGTGGTGATGGTTTTCTCTCCCACCGCTTAGGATCTAGGAGAATTGTTAGTAATGAGTTTTAAATGAATTTGGGAGCATAAGAGTTTGACCCCTGTGTTTGTTGGAAAGTCCTCAAGGACTATCTAGGGACCAAACCTAAAAATATAGAGTCAAATACAAAAATCTATGGGATAACTCTGAACTTGTCAATCCCTTAAAATTACCATTTTATGGTTATAGGATTTGGATTCTGAAGTGAAATGCACTTCCTTCAAACCACTCTTCCGAGTGACCTGTGAACTCAAAAGTCCATAGACTCAACCAAATATCAGATAATATCTGAGAGTGTAACCCTTGGGGGATTGTAAAATGATCATATGACCAAGTCCCTAGAACCTTGCACTACACTCAAAGGAAGCTAAGCCTCCTAAGCTTCAACACTTCAAAGGTTTAGAGCTCTGGGATGTTAGAACTTCACAACACTCAAACCCTATCGAAGGTAACCATCGCCGAAAAGTGATCTGGGCTATTGGACCAAAACTCACGCTTGGCCTCGGCTATTGTGGAATATACTTTATCGTTAAACCCTAACACGTTTTTTGGCCACGAAGTTACACGATCCATCTATCCAAGAAACATTAGGATCTTTCCCGATAGTTGGATATACATTATGGTGAAATTTGACATTGACTCACTCTAGGAGTAAAAGGCGTTAAATGGCCGAAACTCCCGAATGTCAAAGTCAGCTGAAGTAACACAATTTAGGCGGCTCCATGATCCCTTGGGATCTCAATCTTTACATCAAGCCTAGTGGAAGGTGCTATCGGCCTATAAATTTTGATGTAAAAAAAAAATTCAGAGGTAACCATAAACCTACTTTCATACTGGAAGCTAGCCCGCTTCTAGTCCAGAGAGGGATCTCTTATAATAGTTCTTCAATCAATACAATGGCTATATTCTATGTGGATAAAAAGTGAATGAAATGGTTGGTAGGGCTGAGAGAAATACCCCGATTAAGCATGGAGTCATAAGGGAAATCAATTTAAGGTTTTTAGAACTTGCAGAAAAAGATTTTAATATCATAGGCCGCATAAACCAACCATTGCTAGGACTTAAGTCATTAAAAGATGGATAGATGAAAAATGAAACATTCAAAGTCATACAAAGCATCCAACTTGTTAAAAAAAAATAGATCATGTAAGAAATACAATAAAAAATGTGGAAATAAAACACTTAAGATACACAATATAATAGAGACAATGATATATGTATTCAATCTTAACAATGTGGGCCAATACCCCACCGTAGAAATTGCCGTCCCTTCCCTTTATTATTATCCGTGAAATGAAGGGATACAACCTAAAACACAACCTAATGTAACTCCTCTTTCTCCCCTACGATCTCTCTCCGAATACAATATTCATAATGATACATAGCCACAATACATTTCCCCATAAAAGAGGGAGCCTTCTAGGGAAAAACCCCGAACATAAATTCTATTGTTAGATATGTGACCTTATATTGAACGGTCCATATTTACTCTGTGAAATACAACATACATTTAAGGTATTTTTCCTTCTGGGCTCCATCACTTGCCCCTGGACTTCCGGCAGAGGGTGCCCTTTGCACTTCCCGTGGAGGAGTGTACATCTTCTAGGGTGTATACTCTTTCAAAGGTATAAACACGAATGAAAACAAAGACCTTGGAATCAAGAAGATAATTAGGTTCTGACAAATCAAAGAATATCCCACTTTGAGATTGATCTCAACAAATCCACCATTGTTTTATATGTTGGACTATAACCCTTCTCGGACCTGGAAATTTTATCATCTCTATCTTCATTCTTGAATACATTCAACTCAAATCGAAGTGTGAAACTCACTTTCCCTGCTACTCCCTTTGTTAACATGTTCCATAGGGATTCTCATAGTGTGTATCTTTTTCCAACTTCAAATGTCCATCTTCCAAGACGGATCGTGAAGGAAATGATAATGGTTGCATATGCTCATATCTGTACTGAAGGTTGAGTTCTTTGTAAGATGAATGGCACTCTCTCACCCACGTCCTATTCTCCGCTTTTCCCAATTCTCCATAAACCTCTCGCGAACCAAATCATCTCTTTACTAGCCTCTATAAAAACAACATACCTACCTCTTTTGAAAGTGAAACAACCTTTGCGCTTTAAATAAAACTTATTGTTGTTCCACCAAGTAGTGTAAAGGCATACCTTGTGGTTCTCTTGTTATCTTTATCACCTATATATGAATCAACATATTCCTATGGAATTAATTCCAACCCCAAGAAAACATAATGCATGAGTAGCGCATTCCTCTCAAATACTTGAGAATCCACTTTACTACATCCCAATGTTCTTTTTAATTGATTTTTCATATACATTTCACAACTCCTAATCGCATGTAGTATATGGTGGCCAGGAAACCATTGCATACACTGCTTCCAACTCATGAATAAAATTCTGACATGTACTTCTCCCATGTCTTGGGACACATTCTTTAGTTAATTTGAAATAGATGGACAAAGGTACTGTCTGAAGGTTTTTCATTCTACATTCTAAACCTCTCCAACACCTTCTCTATGTACTCACCCTGAGACAATGTCAATTTGCAATTTTTTCCATCTCTTGTTATTCTCATACCACGGATTTTCTTTGCAGCACCCAAATCCTTCATTACAAATGAATTAGCAAATTTCTTCTTGAGCACATTTATATCCTGCATATTAGACCCTGCAACAAGCATGTCATCTACATACAATAGCAAGATAATATAGCTTCCATTTTCTATCCTTTTAAAAGAAACATAGTTATCAGGATGAAATCTATTATAACCTTCTTCTGTCATAAACCTGCCAAACTTCAAATACCACTACCTTGGAGATTTCTTTAGACCATACAAGATCTTCTTCAACCTGCATACCAAATTTTCCTCCCTTTGACCTCATACCCCTGTGGCTGCTACATATAAATCTCTTCCTCCAAATCCCCATGGAGAAAAGTTGTTTTTACATCTAACTATTCAAGATGAAAATCTTCTACTACCACAAGACTTAAAATAGTTCTAATTGAAGTCATTTTAACATCATGAGAAAATATTTCATCAAAATTTATACCTTTCTTTTTTGCAAACCCCTTTACAACAAGTCTATCCTTGTACCTCTTTTTTCCTCCATATTCTTCCTTCAACTTGTAAACCCATTTATTCTGTAATGTTATTTTTCTTGCAGGAAACTGAACCAAATCCCAAGTCTGGTTATTTACCAAGAAATCCATTTCCTCTTTCATGCCTTGCTCCCACTTCTTTTTGATGTCTACTTGCATTGCCTCTTCATAACATTCTGGTTCACCATAATCAATCAACAATAAATAATACAATGAAGGAGAGTATCGTTCAGGGGGTCTACTTAACCTGGTAGATCTTCTAACAAAACTTGTAGGAGTTTGAGGTACCTGTTGGTCCTGTTGTTGTACATTTTGATTTTCTGGCTCCTTTGGAATTTCTGTTTCAGTGATCTCATCAAACACTATGTATTCTGGTTTTTCTTTTTCCTGTTGCTTTCCTTGCAACTGATCTTTGTACATGACCTTCTCATTGAATATAAAATATCTACTCCTAATGATTTTGTTATTTTCATAATCCCATAAGAGATAACCAAAATCATTAACATCATATCCAATAAAGGTACACTTCTTGGATTTTTCCTCAAGATTTTTTCTATTTTCTTTATCAATATGGACAAATGATTCACAACCGAAAGTATTCAAAAAATAATAGCTTACATTTTTACCTTTCGATGCCTCCTCTGGAATTATACCATCCAAAGAACTTGAAGGTCCTTTGTTTATTAAGTAAACACCAGTATCTACAACATCTTCCCAGAACTATAAAGGAAAACCAACATGAAATCTCATACTCCTTGCATACTCCATGATTGTCCTACTCATCCTTTCTAACACACCATTTTCTTTTGGTGTTCCTGGAACTGTCTTCTCTCTATGAATCCCATGGTATGAACAATAATAATCAAATCCCTTGTTGCAATATTCACCTTGTTGGACATATTGTCATTGATATGTTGTCATTGATGTCAACAGTCGATGTCATTGTGATGTGATGATAAGTTGTTATGATGAATTGTCATTGATGAATTATCATTAATGTCAAACAGTATGCAAAGAATGAAAATGTCAAACAATATGCAAAGATTCAAAGCTCAAAAGAAAGAACATTAATCGAATCTCAGAAGGGAAAGCGCATTGCAGAAACGTGATCAACATAGAAATTCCCATAAGACAAACCATGACTGTTGGATAGGCAAGTGCCAGATCAAGGGTAGGGATTGATTTTGGAGCGTGAAGGGAGAATTAAACAACGCATTAATTCCAATCCCATAATTAGTCTAGACCGTCAGATTACAAGAGAAGTACCATTGGAGAACTGGTCAATGATCATATTAAGTCATGGACCATATATCATGGAAGTGACATACGAATGGTCATCCTGAAATTGACCACTTTGGTTAAAATCGACCGAAGTAAATGTGCATGAAGGAATTTTATCCAAAGCCAAAGTTCCGAAGTAAACGTGAGCCATCCAATCATAGGTAACTTTTTGGGAAAAATAAGAGTCGTTGGATTTAAACCAAGGCAAAGAAGCATCACAAATAGATTTAACTATGGATCTAAAATCATGATCAATGAACAACATTCATTTCAGGTTTAAAGTTGTGAGGAGGTTACACTTCGAGTAAAACGAGAAGTAAGAAGTTCCGAAGGTCGAAGTTAATGCTAATCATTGATCTAATTTGGGAGCATTATCAATCGTTGATCAAGTACAATGGAAGGATAGAATAAGCATAAACCATGAAGTTACACTAACCATTGATCTACTTTGGAGAGCGTTATCAACCGTTCAATATTATGGACACACATCTTTTATCTGAGAGATTTGTAAAGAGGTTGGAAGTCGCGAAGGACGAAGTCCCAAAGTAACGACAGTCGTCCATCTCATCGTGAGATTAAAACGTGATTGTAGATCTTGACAAGTGATCAAGAACTTATTTATCCTAGCACTTGGTCACCACCTGCGATTGTATGGAATAGAGAAATAGGGGTAAAAGAAGAGGCAACACTTAAATCAATCAGCCCGTGGTTTTTCACATATGGTCATATGCAAATGGTTTGAAGGAAGCGCCTCATATAGATTTAATTCGATAGAGAGTTAACACTAGAACAATATAGAGAATTGATAAAAGATCAAATATGATCTTTTGGTGAACTGAGAACACAACAAAAGCATCAGTATGATATAATGAGTCAATCCATGCCTATGACCAACTCATGAAGACAAAAGAACCGACACACAATCATGATTAAAAGAGATTTAATTCATGAGGATTATGAATAAAGAATAAAAAGGAAAAATGATATTATTTAAAGATTAATATTATCATTTAAATTAAAAGGTACAATGGTTCAAATATAAAAAGACACAATGATTCAAATTCACACCAGTTGGAAGACTATATAAACAAGAAAGAATGGTGAGAAGAAAGTGTAGTTGAATTTGTTTAAGTATATATATTTATATATAATGGATTGAATGAAGGTTCATTCTATCAGGTTGGTGCCT
>SNQJ01S0129990.1:0-25961 GCA_010110895.2 Picea sitchensis
TCGGCTTGGTCAACTTCGAAAAATTCTAGAAATTATAATATTCATCCGTTGAATTCAAAATGATAGTCATAATAAAATAGAGTCTTTGTAGATTGTTGCAGTATATTTTGTTTGTTCAAAACATAAGTTTAATAAAAAAAACAATGTTGTAGAAATAAGTAACTCATTATCATTCATTTCGTGTTTAAGAAACATACTGTTAAACAATTGTCAATTTGCATATCAAATCGTGATAAAAAAAAAATGAAAAATAGTCATTAGAAAGCTAACAGAATTCTTCACAAGTTTTGTTTTTACTGTAAAGTGAAATTCTAAATAAAAAAAATACTTTTATATGTTGGAAGTTGAATAACTTGTGAAAATACAGTTTTTTTTGTCATAAAACAAGCAAAAGTGTAACCCACCTTCATGATTTCACCCATATTGATGTTGCACTCTTTCAAATTACATTCACAACTTCTTGTGGGAATCGCAATATATTGTTCATGTACCCTAAAGAACATGAGACTCTTATTACGACAATGTTAAGCAAACCGAATTGTTTGCAATTTTCAAACATTTCATGGTTTAAAAAATCCTCTCCATTCAATGCTTGGAAATCCAAAGATTTAATGTCTTATAGTTACATGATTCAATGTTTGTTTGATAAATTTTGACCAAATGAGATTAATTTTTCCAATCTATTTGTTAGGGTTACATGAATAGATGTAATTAATATTAATATTACATGATATTTGGTCGTAAAAGTATTATGTATGTGTCTGTATATTGTAAACAAAAATATTTAAAATATATCTATGAGCAAATTTGTGCAAACCATTTTGGTAGCATATCATCGATAAGCTCAATGTAAAAGATAAACAAAGTTTCAAGAATCATTTTTTATCCATTGAACAAGTACAACTTAGTACAACTTATCCTTTTGTTTCTTTATTATTCACATGTTGGAATAATGCTTACAATAGAATTGATTTGGATTTGGTTTGAATGTGTTGAAGATTTGTAGGAGGTTGTTGAAAGATTCTCTCAACAACTATCTCTAGGTTTGGAGATAGTTGGATCTAATTCCAACTATATATACTTGTAATATTGTGTGTAATATTAGTAATAGAAATTACAATTTGTGGGTATAATCATGTTCTATGGCTGCTCTCTTGAATTTTTATCATGGTATCAGAGCGACTCTAGATCACCATTGTTAGATGAGCAAGTGATGTTGTCCATTCTATGCATTGTTTCTCTTTTGGAAGAAATTAGTGTGTTGGAATATGCAACATGTTGGAGCGTGCGACCGTTGTAAGACCGTGGTTGGAGCTGCGTGAAGAAGAAAGACCTTGAGTGGAGTTGTGACTCTGTAAAGAGTTTCTCGTGTTGGTTTGTACTAATTGATTCGCTACCACCAAGAAAGCGTAGAGTTGTTGTTTGCTACTGTTGGAGAGACTGTGAATTGGTGACGTGATATTAACAAGATTGTAAAGTCATTTTCAAAACTGACAGAGATGCAGGCCTATATCAACGCTTTTCATTTAGAACATGCTACCTCTTTCTCCTATGCCTATTTACCGAAGTTTGTAAAAAGCAATGAGAGACAGTTATATTAATTAGTTTGTATTAGTTATATTAATTAATGAAAAATTGTTTTTTGGTTTGTAAAATTTATATGAAGCAAAACCAATCAATGTACAGAGTAACATAATTCAAATTAGTGGTTCTCAATGTTCTTTGGTTCCAAGGGAACACATCACATATTTTATTATGTCTACATTCTGTCAGATGTTGGAGATTTTTGTTATACTTCGGTGCTTTAAGATCGTCAGTTACAGGTTATCCTTGTTTATGTTGTTGTAGATGTGTTTAAAGAAGGTCATTTGTATGATTGAGTGCTGAAAATATCAAGTAATCATATCATTGTCCTATATAACTATCGAAATTTGTTGTTGGGGGGGATTTCAGAGATGGTAGTGTATCCATAGGATAATTCAACGTCGAGGCTATACTTTGGGGTAGTCAAGAAGAGTCAATTCTACAAATTCTTCAATGATGGTCAGAAGCGATATTTCAGAGTGGATAGGAGTGTTGATGAAGACCATATCAAGACAAATATCTATGTTGAAATTTGAGTATTGTATATATGATATAACATTTGTAATGAAAGCATTATGGGAGGGTGTTGGAATAATGCTTACAATAGAATTGGTTTGGATTTGGTTTGAATCTGTTGAAGATCTATAGGAGGTTGTTGAGAGATTCTATCAACAACTATCTCTATGTTTGGAGATAGTTGAATCTAATTCCAACTATATATACGTGTAATTTTGTGTGTAATATTATTAATAGAAATTATAATTTGTGTGTTTAATCCTATGCTATGGCTACTCTCTCGGATTTTATCATCAAAATTATTATTCATAATCTCCCTATGACTTCATGATTTTTCAGTAATTAAAAAATTATCCAATCCCCCAATTACTTTGTGATTTTTCAAGAATTAAAAAAATATCCAATGCAAACAAAGATACAAAAAATATTGCAACTCCTCCTTTATGTAAAGTATCCACAGTGGATTCCCTTTGGTGTTCCATTCCCCAGTTTCTAGGTATGATAATTATTATATTATGTATGTCATCACGCCAAAGACTTTTTTTTTAAGGGGTGACATCTCTAAGTATTTTTTCATCCAAGACTATTTGATATTTATAGTTAGTCTTTGGAAACCCTTACTACTTATCTTCCAACCACCTATCTAGTTTTGAGATTTTAGATGCTTTCACTCTTAATGTTGCATTGTATTTGATCCTATTTACAAGATCAAATATCAGGACAATTTGCCTGTTTGAAAATATGAGAGAATGGTTTTTGAAGGCAAGGGTTTGTAGATAAAAATATTCTCATGCTTAAGTTTTGAAAAGAGGATTTAATTTCAAATGAAAAATGTGCCCTATGTTTTAGTTGAATATGATAGGCAAGTGTTTGTTTAAAAGCCGATGTTTGTAACACTTCCCCGAACGAATTGCAGTGAGAATGAAAAATCCTTATGAAATTTAATCCATCTTCCACCAAAAATCCAAACCCGTAAAAATCAATCCATTCAACTTTTTATTTTGAAATAAAATTGAAAAGTTATTTTGAACTATTTTCCAAGCCATTGAAATTTATCCTTATGTCTAAATGGATTTGTAGGTGAATAAGAATCGAACAACATGCCCAGGACCTCAAAAATCTTCCACACAAAAAGAATTGCAATTGAAGTGAAATATTAGACAAGGATGCTTTGAAGAGAGGCTTTAATTGAATTAAATCACTAATGAAAGTGAAGAAGGCGCCATATCTAAGAATTGGGCTTGGGATTGATATAGAAATCGGAAGGTGTAAGAAAATATTGATAGATATTTTAAAAACTGGAAGTTTGAGCTCAAAAAGGAATTTGAATTTGAAGTAGGAAAGAGAAGAAAAGAAAAAACTTTGAACCAAAGAAAAATAATCCAAATCAAAAGAAATTCACAATTTACAAACAGAAAAAGAATTGATATGACCATGGGACCCAAGAGAGAAGTTCCAAAAGAAAACAAGTTAACATTTAACCTTAAAAAAAACATAAGTCAAAAGGAAGCCAAATTGTAACCAAGAGAGTGAAACATGACAAAGCCCAATTGACTTATTCATTTAAAAGGAATGAAAATTAATCATGCTACAAGGCCTGAGAAAATGAAATCAAACCCCAAGTTTTGGGTTAAACACAAGAGAAAACTAGATGGGAAATATAGGAACAAAACCCTATAGAGTGGAGGCATTCAAATTCACAACGTTTCTTTTTAATATATCTAAACTTAATTCAATTTTAGATTTCGTCCATTCAACAAATATGAAACAAAGTTAAATGTTGATTTTTCTCACTGTCAGTTAAATAGATAGAATCTACAATCGAGATAAGGATTTCCCTTCAAGATAGCTTGTTCAATTACATGAGGTTGTTTTTAGCATGGAGACAGGATCACTCCACAGATCAATATATTAACAAGTACACTGCAATATATTCAAATTCACAACATCTCTTTGAGATACCCAAACTTAATTCGATTGCATATTTCGTCCATTCCACATACATGAAACAAAGCTAAATATTGATTTTTCTCCATGCCCGTTGAATAAACAGAATCTGCAATCGAGATAAGGATTTCCCTTCAAGATAACTTGTTCAATTACATGAGGTTGTTTTTGGCATTGACACATGGCCACTCCATAGATCAATATATTAACAAGTCCACTGCAATATTTCATATTAGATGTTTGTCTTTAACAGTGACAAGAACCAAATAATTATTTACTGGTTTCTTGGAGAGAAGGATGTGATCGACACTATCCAATTATTTGACAGGAGTGGCAACAATGTTTTGATGAGATCATATATACATGTTTCCAGCTAGACCATTGATCTCCGATTGGTATGTCTAAGGTGACTCGAACCCGCCACAATCGGAGAAAAATAAGAAAATTCATGACGTTCAAAGTGTTTTGGGTAAGGAACAAGTTAATTAATTTTCATGGCATATTTGGATTGTTAAAATTTATTTTGAAGACTCTTCTTAAAAATACCTAAATGCAGTGATCATCGACCACTAGTAATTAGGTGTGTGGTCATTCTCTTCCGATAGAGACAAAGGGCTTTGTGGGTTATATAACGATTATGGATCATATTTCCACTCTTTTCTTCTGTGTACTCTTTACTTGTGTGCATTATAACATTGCATGTATATGGATTCCAATCAAGGATAGAATTTGATGGGTAAATTGTTTGTCAAATATGGTTAAAAATTCTTTATAACCATCATCAAAACTGTCAAATTCGATGGGATGTTTTATTTTCAAATTTCAATCATGGTCTCAAATCGCATGCCTACAATTTCTTGGAAGAAAGGTATGAAGTTCCACACATAGGGAAAACCCATCCTACAAGGGTAGTTCAAAAGACACCCTTAAAAAAACCCAATTGTACTAAAATTTCAAAAAAAGGGTCTCATTCTCAACAACCCATCAATTTTATTTCCAAATCTTGGATGCTCACTAAACATTATAACTTTCGTATTATATGAGGATGGATGTAAATCATGAGAAATATTCATGATCCAATAATCATTACTTGCCTTTGGCCTCTAAAGACTAAAATCGTCTCTATTCTTGTTGGCTCGTGTTTATTCCTTGATATGGTGTACTCTTCCACAACATAAAATCCATCACAAAGCTCATGCCTATATAATCCTATCACCGTATTGACATATCCAACTTCTTAAGTGTCACTTAATATAAGCTTACAAGAGAAGCATGGACACCTTATCTTTCTAGTTCCCCACTTGAATTTATGTGTTATGTGCTTTTTCTTATACTTGTGGATATGATAATTGGCATGACATTTAATGTCCATAGTACATACTTAGTGTGTTCAGATCCCACACTTTCCATAATGTCATTTCCTCTGTTATATTTTCCTCCTCTCTTGGATTTGCAAAAAAACAAAACAATTAGTCATGGGTCATTGGTGTAAAGTGCAACGATACTGAAAACTTATTAACAAGAGTTACTACAAATGTGTGGTTCAATGACATTTTTGAAGAGAACACAATAGACATCAACTAAACCCAAAGAAATGAGGTCATCTCTCTTTCTTCATGTTCACATAGTCCATCTCTCTAAAATCATCTAACATGTTGACAAATCTAACATGGTTGTAGCATTGCTAGCTAATATTTTATTATTATTTGAGAACATTTGATGGCCTCTCGACCACCTAGTATATTGTTCACGACATCCCTATTATTCCAATTTATACTTAGAGGAAAAAACACATAATTAATACTTGAATGTGAATCTCTCAACAATTCATTGATATTGTATAAGTTTTCTCAGGCTCATTGTAAAGATAATGTGTAGTTTTTCTTTATTTCACATGAAATCATGTTAATGATTTTGTTTGGGACAAAAAAATTTCGTTAAGATTAGCAATAACTTGTATGTTCTTGATTAAGTTTATGTATGACCCTATGCCAAATATACCTTGTCAACGTGACAAAACCTAAAATTGGAATTACAACAATGAGAATTGTGATTCTATTCATTCAATTTTCTACAACATCAGTTCTTTACTCCTTTAATCATTCCCCTTTCCCCAATTTTATGTATCATTATCTATAACACTCCTTGTTTATAGAAACATTAACTTGAACGTGAAAATATTTTTAGAGTCAAATATTTGAGAATGCTTCTTAGATCTCTTTCCCTCTCCCTCATCATAAGCCCAAGAACAATGAGAAGTATCATTTACAACCTTAATTCTTAAAGAAACAATTTTTATGCCTAGATGGGATTCTTAAGTAAGATATGGAGAAAGTAACATAATTTATGTTATCCATGTATCTATGCAATAGGGACTGTCCTCTAACATTCACCCTATCACACATTTTTTACATGGTTTGAGAAATAGAGTGAGCAATCAATGTCCTCAATAAGAACCACATACATGGTGGTCTTGATGGGAAATTTCCTTTAGTTTTGTGTTTGTATCAACCTTAGGAATTTCTAAATTATAGACATGGTATACCACATAATAAACAATGGGTGCAATCATGCTAGATTTGCATGTTCATATATCCCTATAAAGCAAGTAGGATTTCTTCATGGATTTTATATTGTTTTGATAGAATTACCCCCTTTCAATGGCCTCGAGGTCTAAGACAAATTATTCTTTTCTATTGATATCTAGAACAAACATGACTCTCGTCATCAAGCATGATTGTGATATGGTTGAGATATGAATCTGAGTTGTAATCCTTACTTGTCATATGGATACATAGAACAAATTCTCTCTCACATGGGTGTCCACAAAAGGGTTTGATTCTAGCATTATGTCTAAAGCTTTACATTGTCATTTAAAACACTCTCAAACTCCTCCAAAGAAAAGAAGTATAGCTTTGTGTTTATGATTTTTAATTTTTATTTTTAATATACATATAACCCATAAAAATATTATATTTAAAATTACAAAGTATTATTATTATTATTTTCTATTAACATTACAACTTATTTATTTGGTGATTTGTTAACTTTTAACATGGTAAAAAATGGGAAGAACAATATTTTATTTAAAATTATTTTAATTTTGAAATATATACTTAGTTTTAGTTTACTTTGGTTAATTAAAAATAATTATTTTTACAACTTTTCCTCAAAATTGAATGAAAATATACTATTCAACTTAAAATAAAACTTTAATTTATTCTAAAATTTGAAAGTTACATATAAATATTTGTAATGTTTGAAGCTACATCACATCATAACCACGTACTTAATCCATATAGCTTTCATGAGCCAACTCACATTACTTGAAAACGTGGTATCATTGAAAAAACCTCCATGATTACTATCAAATAAAATTTCAAATTTACAAACTTAAGTTGAGAATGAATCATTTTCAATCCCTAAAATTAGAACTTAACTACTCAAAAAAGGGTTAAACTAGATTAAAAAGTCAACCAACAAGAGATTGCATATTCCATTAACGATGCGGAAGGTGAAATCCTATAGGTTGACCAAGCCATGCCTTAGAATAATAAAATACTAAAAACTGCAATGTGGACCTTAACTTATCTAACTTACCTATGAAAAGAGAAGAAAATCCAATCTCAAACCCAAAACCATCACTAAGGTGAACATGGAAATTTTATAAATGTCATTAAGATAAGTCATTCTTGTATGTCAGAATTGAGTGTAGTCATTACTAATTAGGTATATAAAATGGACACTAAACCATAACATGATTGCATCATTAAATTGTTAAATACTATGATATTATTATTCTTACTAATTGGTATTGGTAATGTAGACCATTTGGGATAAGCATGGCAATGTAATTATGAGATTGTTAAACACTATGAAATTTTTATTCTTACTAATTGGTATTGGTAATGTAGATCATTTGGGATAAGCATGGCATTGTAATTATGAGATTGTTAAACACTATGATATTATTATTCTTACTAATTGGTTTTGGTAATATAGACCATTTGGGATAAACATGTCATTGTAATTATGAGATTGTTAAACACTACGATATTATTATTCTTACTAATAGGTATTGGTAATGTAGACCATTTGGGATAAACATGTCATTGTAATTATGAGGTTACTAGTTAGTTATGAAACAAGGAAATCACAATAATTTCATATTTCAATCTTGCTTTAAAAGAATATCATTTCAAAAGACCCAAAATGTGATGTTGTTTCGATTAGATATTTTATAAATTAATTATTACAAGAATCGTGATGCCTCCATGAAACATATAGTACACTTTTTGCCAAGAAATCATACAAAAGTTTATGGGTTTGACTCAAATTAACTCCATAAATAGAAAGTCCAAAATAGGTTTGGGTAGCCACAGACCTGAAAGAGGCATCATAAGTGACCATGGACCCAACCAAAGGGTTTGCAACCCCAACTAGACCTTCAAAGCTATAAAATGCCACAAATGGGTGCCTTGTGGGTCAAAATGAGTCAAACTACTTACTAAGGGCTAGAGACCAAAGGGGAAGGGATCTAAGGAAACTCCTCTAAGAACTAGACATTGCAAAGAAGTCCCACATATAGGCCAAGGCAAGTGAGACTCTAGGAAGGAAATCCATCAAATTATAACAGTGGTTGAGAGGTATCCCATTTTCATTGGGTGGGTTTCATATGGATACAACATAGGAGTGGATTATATAATGCACCTCCTAGTGGATATGCATATATGAGTACCCAAGCATGAATATCATATGCTATATTTTCTCCCTCTTGAAGGAGATGTTATCCATAAGATGGGAATAGTAGCAAGATGCAAGGAAGGAGAAGTAAGCAAATGCATGAAAGTATTTTGGAGGTCCTTGCAAGGTAAAGATACAAGGATTCCTTGTGTATTATTATGATGTCAGGAAAGCAACATACAGAAGGGAGAGAAAGGTCAAAAAGAAAGCAATACATGTCAAGTAAGAATGCCATTATAGGAGGAGAATCAAGCTCAACTACTATGTAGAATGATGTCAATTAAATTATGAAAACATAAATGAAATATGTTAGTAGCAAATCAAACTATCATGTAAGTGATATAATAACTAAATTATGAGATTAGAAATATTAAGAAATCCCTATTTATCATATTAGAAATTAATAACTAAAATATGTAATAAAGTATGAAAAAATTGGAATGATAAAAATAACTAGTAAATATAAGAGAGTGATTCATGTGCATACCTATAGGGGGGTCCGATGGCATAGGAACATGCTACAATGAACTAGGTACCTACATAAAAGAGGTCAATATATTTCCTTGAGCAAGGAAGGGGTAGTGACACCACCTCTTAGGGATGGGATAAATGATAGGAAAAAATGGAAAAGCAAGGGAATGATGCTAAGGAAATCATTTTAACAAAGGGAAGAGAAGAAATACAGTGATGTCAACATGGTGTTTACAAAGGCATGCGGTGACATAAGCTAGAAAGGGGATAACATAAGCATAAGAGGTGACACAAATGTATCTGGGACATGATCCAAGCAATGGAGGTGACATATGCTAATCCAGAATAAATGTGATTATAGAGGTGCCATACACTAGTCGAGGAAATTGTGTGAATCCTATGTAACAGATGGTAACTCGAGACAGTGTGAGCACTAAAGTGACATACATCAACTAAGGACCAAGTGAAATAAAGGGACGCAACATACATCAACAGGGATCCATTGCAAGTGTGGAGACAATGTTCACTAACATGGAGTTAACACAAGCATAGAGGATATCGATGTTAATGGTATATTAGTGAATTTTAAGGAAGTAGGGGGAGAGAATTCAATGCAGTAGAATGAATTACATAGATGTAGCCTACTAAACACAAACAAGTTAAGATGGCATCTTAAGAGAGAGATCAGAGAAGCAATGGTTAATCCTAACCAGGGAGAGCTATCTCAAGTAGGGCCATACTTGAGATAACTATCTATGAAGAACGAAGACAGTAGTAATGTGACCAAGGAAATGGGAATAGGGAACACAAGAGAAAGGAGTTAAGGTATAGGGGTGAGGATATCCTTAAGCCTCTATTGGACAAAGGATTTAAGGAGAAGAAGATGCAAAAGAGTATAAGAAGCTAGGGGAAGATGAGAGAAAGGGGAAGGAGGGATTAACTTCTAGGAAACATGAGGCATGTGTAGAGTAGGAAGGAGATGATGATTACATAATCTAAAAGTAATTAAAGGTGCTACACCTTCTAGGTGGAGGTGGATAAGAGAAGGGGAAAAGATACAAATAAGCAACTATGAAAGTCAACAACTCTCCATGTTTAAGGTGTCCTAAAGAAGGCTTGATCTCTAAGTCTCATATAGTCATGTTGATGGATTCTATGAGGTGAGAAGGATTCTTAATGAAATTCTAAGGAATGTCACACCATTCTTGTAACAGGGGGAATGACCCAAATCCTTCTAATGTAGCCTCAACTTGGGTGGAAATTATTGCGTCAACAAGTTGAGAAGGAAGATCTTGTCATGTAGAAGTGTTGGTTTGAGATGTGATAACGTGTTTACGGGTATTCCATCATTATGAGGTAGAAACATGGACTAATGGAGATCATGATCATTGTTCACAAGAAGAAGAGTGTTTTTGTCAAGGGGCATGAAATTCATTTAGGTTATGGGTGTTGCACTTATGATACTTGCACCACTTATTTGAACTAGGGAAAGGTTTAGTACCTAGGTATTTATGATAGTTGCTTAAGTATTTATCTTAGGAGAAGATGTCTCACATCTCTCACACCACTTGGGTGGAGCTATGTAAGGATACAAAGGAGGGGGTGTTTAGGGTAAGTTTCGAGGTCCAACATTTGGTGAACTTGTTGATGAGGAAAAGGTATCCTAAGAGAGTTTCTAAAGATTACAAATTCTCTGAGGATTATTTCATCTAGTTATCACATGTAGGGAATGAGTTCACCATGTGCCATACATGAGGTCAGTGATTGTACATTTAGTTGGTTATAAGATTCAAAGGGATAATTTGTATAGTAAACTTGGTTAAGGTTAGTGAAAGGTTTCATTTTGGGAGGAATTGGTGAGTGTCCTCCATGGTTAACTTAGTTCACATAGTTACAGGGATGTATTGGAATTGCTCTATGACTACTCTAATGACTATTAGGAGGAATGCTAAGAATACTCATTTGATTGATATGGGATAAGTTGAAAAAATTTCGAGGATAGAGATTGTTGACCCCAAGATGCATGGAAATGGAGAAAAAAAAGTTTGAGGGAGGACAAGAAGAAGACTCCATAGTCCAAGGAAAGATGGAAATAAGAGAAAAGAGACAAGAGTAGAAATCCTCCACTCAAGAAAGGGAATTGTTGACAGGATCTCCTTAATGGAATCACCAAACTATAGTAAACAAATATATTCATGCTAGCACATGTAGAATGAGGAAAGGGATGGAAGAAATCTCTCTCTCTCTCTCTCTCTCTCTCTCTCTCTCTCTCACACACACACACACACACACACGAACACACACACACACACACTACTAGAAGGGGGAAAGAGAAGAGTGTAATCCCCACTCGGAATTGAAAAACCATTGGGTAGGAGGAGAGGGAAAGACACTAAAATAAGTAGGACCTTAAGATCTCATTAATGATAACCTAGGGATATAGGTGATTAGGGCACTTCAATTAGGTTTCAAATCAATATTTATTAGCAAATTAAATGAGGAAATATAGACAACTAACTAGGGTTAATTAACTAGCAATTATGTTAATGAGCTAGAAACCCTATTGTTGGAATTGGAAGGACGATATTCATTTTTTTTAATCATAAATATCCTTGGGTTGAAGTGGAGAGTTGTGACAAGTCTCTAAGGGTGATCCACATCTAAGAATAACTTACATAGTCAATTCCCTAGATATAATGTTGTAAAGATAAAAACAAATTGAAATGTAGAGTAGAGAGACCCTAGTTCCCTCAATGGGCATGATATCTCCCTTACCATAATTACAATGGAAACTCCCTTGAGTTCGTAGCGTTGAATCTACCAAGGTATTTGTGAAACTGTGCCAATGAAGATGTCTTAGGATGAGTTAATCAAACCTATAATATTGGAGCCAAGTTATCCACAAGAGATACTTATAGAGGTGTTTGAGATGATAGGTGAAAGTAACCCTAAAGGATTGAGAGAGATAGAAGAATTTTAGTTGCTAATTTGAGTGTGTACTTGCAAATTAGGGTTTTCAAAGATAGAAAAATACAAAAATTCAAGAAACTTTATAATGAGGAAATGAATGGTATAAATAGATCAAGGAGAAACCTCGTGAAAGTGTAAGAGAATGTTAGGTTAGTTGTTGGAGGGTCCAAGCCATAAGGAACCCTCGTAACACCCATTTTTTATTTAGTTTGTGTGCACCCTGATTGTAGCAGTCGAATCACAGTAAAAGGTAGCACTAGCACAACAGACAATGGAGAGACGTTAAGAGTAGGGAGTAATTTTTTCAATTATGCCCTCTTATGTTTTGGCTGAAAAATTCAAATCATATGAGAGAGAGAAATGTGAGATATCATAGACAAGTATTAATTTACCGCAACAGATTACAAACATTTTTCAACTAATCAATAATCTTAACTAATCAATAATCTTATGGTACTCATTAATACCTATCAACATTTACCAATAATCTTATGGCATTGATTCATAGTATAAAGCTCTCAACCGTTGATTCTCAATCGATGGGGATAGCTTAGTTGGGAGAGCGTCAGACTGAAGATCTGAAGGTCGTGTGTTTGATCCACACTCACCGCATCGCAGCAAGAGCGTCAGACTGAAGATCTGAAGGTCGTGTGTTTGATCCACACTCACCGCATCGCAGCAAGACAAACTTTTATAACTTTAAATGACAGAAGCGTTGCGTTTTGACTCCAGATCATAAAGTTGTGTCTTCAGTTCACTTTGGGTTCAAAAGACAGGGTGTGTATTTTTCTTTACTTAATAGATTTCCCTAAAGTTGCCACAAATCTAGAAAATATATTTATAGATTGCTAGGCTCTTCTAGAAAATATATTTATGCATTGCTCGGCTCTTCTTACACTTGTGTTCTCAAGAGGTGAGTTTCATCCATGAATTAGATATTGGTGGCTAAATTAAAGTTTATATAGATTGATATAGTTGCAATGGAATTGCTAGATTTAGTTCAATTGGTCTTTTCTAAGAAGATCAAGATCAACTAATATGTTGATAAAAATTTAGATATGGGTGGCTAAATTAAAGTTTATATAGTTGCAATGGAATTGTTAGATTTGGTTTAATTGGTTTTTTCTAAGAAAATCAAGATCAACTAATATGATAATAAAAATTTAGTGTTATCTAAGAAGATTAACTAATATAATAAAAATGAAGGAGGATAATGGGCATTCTCATCGTAACCTTCTTATTACCTAACATAAATGGAAGGTTCTCCATTTTTCTGAATCATAAAAAGGTCATTGAGAAAAATTTGGTGTTATCTAAGAAGATCCATTAATATGATAAAAATGAAGGAAGACAATGGGCATTCTCAACATAACCCTTTTATTACCTAACATAAATGGAAGGTTCCCCATTTTTCGAATCATAAAAAGGTCATTGAGATGCATTCATCAATCAAATTTATCATTGTTTAGTTAATACTAAAGGCTTATATGTTTTTTTGAACTATTCCAATTGACTTATCATAAAACTTTGCTACGCCAATTTTAAGCTTCATTTCTCTATCTTTTCTCCTTTAAGTAGAGTGTAGGGATTCTTGAGAAATAATGAGGGAATTCATTATTCACTTCCGTGTTGATATAAATTTTAGTCAACATGAATATATATTAATGTATTAATCAATATTTTTTTTAGTTATTTGTGGTTCAATGTCTTCATTCTACATTAATACATAGTGTATCATTGTAAAGTTTTATTTATCTAATATTAATGGAATTTTAGCTATGGTATCTTTGAAGACTCAATTCATTCCCATCATAGAGAATTGTCATTGTAGTAATTCCCTAAAAAGAAAAATAAAATGACCAATCTTTGGTATGATAAAGATAGTAAAATTGCTAGGAAAGATATAAGGAAGCCCCTAAAAAAATACTAAAAGCTATCAATATAAATAATTACAAAGTGTTATATATATATATATATATATATTATGTAAATAGAAGAAAAAAAAAATTACACCTTTCTAAATTCTAACTTAAAATTTCTAGAGGCAAATTCTCAAAAAGCTAAAGAAAATAATATGATTACTATGAGTAATTAGAATTTGTAACTTAAAAATATATGTGAATCCCATAATTTTTCAAATGACATTCAAAATCTGATTATAAAGAAAGAGGTTTTTACTTTGAATGACATTAAGTTTCGATTTAAACACCTAGCAATATGGAAAGATAAGGAAATTGAAGCGTATAATAAAATATCTTAAAAATTGGAGGCTATGTTCTTATCCCTCGCATTCATAGAATTTTCATTATAATAACTCTTGATTGCATAAATAACACTCACACAACCATCATTTTGAATTGCTTCATGAGACTAATCGGAGGGAGATGGGAATGATCACCCTAGTTTTATAACCCCTATCAACTTCCTCTAATTCCATTTGTCTTCTTTCTCAAATCCAACAAATGATAAGAAGGTTGAAGGAGGTCTCTTAGTCAAGTGCAGTTGCATGTACCATCCTTTTGAAAAAATTTAGGTTATATGATTTTTTTAGTTGCATGTACCATCCTTTTGAAAAAAATTAGGTTATATGATTTTATTTTTTTTAATGTTATTTAAAAAAATTGAATTTGTGAATTAAGTGTTAAAAGTGAAAAAGGAAATCAAAGAAAGTTGAAAAGATTGCTTAACATACATAGATAAAATAAAATGAACGTAGACTAATAACCACTAAATAATGTACAAGACTAAAGAAAGAAAATTGCAAAAAGTGAAAATAATTTGAAGCATAAATTAAGTAAATAATTAATTTTTTTGACATATATTAGTTTTATGATTTTTCGCATAAATAAATATCATAAATGAAATAGAAAGAAAAAGAATAAACAAGAATAAGATAGATCAAAATCAATTCTTTATATGTTCCACATAGTACATTCTAAGATGTAACAAGACTCTTTCAACCCCAAAAGGTTGGACCAAAATTCTCCAAAAGAAGTCTCAATGTTTTCACGGAGCATACAAGAATAGGGCAAGGATTGCAAAGAAAGAAAAAGTAGAAACAACGACTCATAGCTTCAAGGAAATCGATACACTTGCATTGTAAGCTACATCACCTCCACAAATTGTTTGTCAAAACCAAATGACTCGCTACTAACAAAAAATTGCAAAAGAATCTCATTACATCATTTTTTGTTAGTAGCGAGTCATTTGAATCATGCAATACTAAAGAATCATGCAATAGTAGAATCTCATTTGAATCATGCAATACTAACCAAATGACTCGCTACTATCATCCTTAATACTCATTACATCCTTAGAATACATCCTACTGTCAATAGATGTTCTTAAATCTAAGACAAAAATACTAAATGGAAAATGAAAATAGGGAATAAATTAGCATTTATCTTTTAACATACCTTTCTCTCTCTTCTCTTCTCTCTTATAATTCACCCTTAAGACGTTTCCACTTCTTTTATATCTTGGGAAAATTAGTTGGTAGTTATAAATTGCATTTTCGATCAAATAATATAATAATAATAATAATAGAGTGACATGTGACATTCGGGGGATAAAATTCACTTTCTCAAAATGAAATGTATTTAAGGTGAAAAACAAAATATAAGATAGAAACATGACAAACAAAGGAGGGTTCCATCAATCCAAACAAGGAGAAACAATATTCTTCTATTTGTAGATGTGGTTTGGAGGCCAACCTAGTTCCCTCATCATTGATAATGGAAGTCAAGAGAACCTAATTATGGTGGATATATCCAAACACCTCAACTTGACTACCACATACATCCATAGCCCTACACCATTGGTTGGACACAATAAAGACAAATATTGAGCATCGCACACCAATGTAGGCTCCAATGCATGATCAAGCCATTTCAAGAAGAGATGTTTTGTGATGTATCACCACTGTAAATCTATGATGCAATGTTAGATTAACCATTCCTATGGATGAAATATGTCATCCATCAAGTACAATCACATAAGTTTCTCTTCACCATTGCAAACCAACATTATATAAATTGAGAAGTCCTTCTAAAGGTCATCATTGCAACTTTTGTAAAAGGCCACAAGATTATTATCTATACACAAAAACAGGCTTGATGACAATTTAAATTCATCCAAATATTTAACAAGGCCTCATGATAGTTGAATATTCAATTTATAGTGTAATAAAACTTCTTGATCAAGACCAAAGTAAGATGACATAACATAATACTAGAAAACCCTTTAGGGGTGTCAAGATAGGTATATCTCTCATGTCAAGCAATCTTTGTATACTTGAGAATGAAAAATAGTAATTGTCTCACCCTTTGGATAACACCATGAAGTTTTCTTCCATGATAAAGAATCTTGATGAGATGAGATCTTTCTATTCTACACCCTAACATGATAAGAACCATTTATACTTGAAAGGAGGAGATTGTAGTAATATTTACAATAGAGAACTTTTGGGATGCAGAGAATCCATTATAGTCTATAACATGCATGATAAATCTGATCAAATATAAGCAATCATTGTGACAAATCTTTGTTTGACTAGTACAAATTGTTTTTTGTTCCTACCTTAGTGCATGTGACTTACACCCAATTTACATGGAACCAACTTAGAAGATAACTCAACACGTCACACGACATGGCGCCTTAGCTACAACCCATATTTTCTTGTTGGTGACATGTCGCATCCCAAAGGGTTAGTATGCCCATCTAGATGGGAGATCAAGTTTGACCAAGATCATACACACGCCAACCAATTTAATTTTAAGGCCGAAGATGCAAACTCGAGGACTACTTCTCTTGATTATTTTATCCTTGTTATTTTGAATAAATATGTAATATTGACATTTGTAAAACAACTCATTCACATTCATTAAAGTAAATTGAAATTATGATATGCACTAGCATTACTTAAGAAATTTATATCCCATAGATCTAGGCATCTAGTGTCAAACTCTCATTTTCTTCTTCTCTTTGAATTATAATATTTGCAAGGTTGAACCCACACATTTATTCCATTGCATGAGTAGAGTCACATCATTCTCATAGCGCTTTAATCCTTACCAATTTTGTAGCTTAATATTGTGCCAATAACATGTGTGTGTGTAGAGAGAGAGAGAGAGTCACATTTTCTAGTTAAATGGTTCGGTGTCTAATCCACACATATAAATTACACATCTAATCTTATCACACTTGGGGTTGGCAACATGACATGTGGATTGCAACGGGTTTAGGGAAATATGGAGGTCTAGTGTGATATTTATGAGGCCTAGTTAGTCATTGTGGCCACTTAACTAGTAGAAATTGTACATTTTGATATCAATGACATTCAACTAGGATCAAGGAGGGCAAACAACTTAAGGTAGAGGTCTAGACCTTGTTAGCATATTGCTACTCAACTGTAATGAAGATTTCAACTAGGTTAAAATGAAGGTGTTAAACCCTAATGGTTTCAAATGATACATGGTTATCTTTAGAGTAATAGCTCCAAGGCACAACAGATACGTGTCATGTGTTAGTAGTGGTATAGTGGAAACTTGAGTCATGTTGAGCTACTTCATATTGATGAAGGGTGGCGATGAGGATTATGGTTGAGATATGAAGATATTTGGGAGTTCGACATACAAGTATCTAGTGAAAACTTGAGTCATGTTGAGCTACTTCATATGGATGAAGGGTGGTGATGAGGATTATGGTTGAGTTATAAATATATTTGAGAGGTGGATGTCAAGTGTCTGTATCAAATGTAATGTGGACATTAATCGATATATTAAGTTAATACCAATACTTTTATAGTTAATTAAGTATGTTTATAGTTTTATATTATTTTTTCATATTATGGAGCAAGTGGTTACATAAAACCAATTTAACATAGTTATTTATTTTATTATATAAACATATTGGGGAAGGTTTTAACTTATTACGTTGAGACACATATTATACAACCTTTCCTCTACAACACTTTTGCATTACTTTAAAAGCAAATAAATAAAAATTATATATATATATATATATATATATATATATATATACAAAAAATTACATATATAAAAATTATAATAACATTGAACCAAGCAAACATATTTTAAAGTATATATGTTTTGAAAAAAATTATCTATGGAATTTTTATTTCTCTCCTTATTTAGTAAATCTTAAATTAAGATGGATCTTAAATAAAACAATATCTCAAATTCAAATTCATGATGATAAGTAATGTTTAATTTATTACGTCTAAAGGCTTACACCTATTGACAATGGGCACAATTAATGATCTTTTAACTTTATTTAACCTTAAACCCTAATCTGATGGCTATGCATTGAAGATATGTAAGGATATGTAACTTTTTAACATTTACCTAATCACATTAAAAAATTACTGTAAGAATATGTAGTTGCCACGTTTAAATGATTAAATAGGATTAAACAATGCAACCAAACGTTTCATATTACCACAAACGAATTACAAATTACCACAGACATTTTATGACAGGCATTCTTAGCCGACCTTTAGGCGTTCAGCCGCGAGTTAACGGCTGTGCTAGTTAATTATTTCAGTGACACTCTACGTCGTTAAGTAAAACCTAATTGAGAGCTTGCTTTGCATTTCATGCTGTAAAGAACAAAGGGATAGTCGGGAATGTAGCTGAAATGGTATAGCGCTCGCTTTGCATGCGAAAGGTACGAGATTGACAGCCCACAATTTTGTTTTCCAGTTTCGTTTTGCTCGGATTTAATGGCATAAATAACGCCCGTTTTTAATTCAGTTTGTGTGCGGCTTGATTGCAGCAGTCAACCCACAGTAACAGGTTGCACTAACACAACAGACAATGGAGGCACGTTTAGAGTAGTCAGTAACTTGGTTCAATTATACCCTGTTCTGTTTTACCTGCAAAATTCATATCATATGACAGAGAGAGGGAAATGTGAGTGGACATCCTATTACGATATTATAGACAAGTATTGGTTACCATGCACGCTCACACTGTAGTCGATGCATTAAGTTGTGTTCACCGCTTCTACATGCACTGCAGTCTTCTGTCCCATTCTGCAGTTTTCACAACCTCTGCTCCTCACCATCTTGAAAGCCAAAGGCAGAGCGGCTCCTCACCATCTTGAAAGCCAAAGGCAGAGCGGCTCCTCACCGAACCAGTCCACTTAAATGAGACTACTGATACCTGCAGTCTTCACAACCTCTGCTCCTCACCATCTCGAAAGCCAAAGGTAGAGCGGCTCCTCACCTCACTTTTGCATTAAGGTACCGAACCAGTCCACCTAAATGAGACTACTCATACCTCTTATCTCAGCCATATACATAGAGCACACACAGCGTTAGGCTATTATGGGCAAAGCAGAAATCGAGCAAGACGGTAGTTTTTCCACATACTACACAAAATCCAGTGAACACAGTTAAGTTATACATCCACAGACTTTGCCTTAATTAGAACTTTGCACGGGATATATCATATTTGCATTAGAAAATGGAAAATTAAATTGAAATATTTTGGCATGTAGATTATATCGCATGTTGCATCTCTAAAATTGTTAGCTTATACCACTATATGATATCAGAGCTGATGGAATTAAGTTATTATATTTGAAAGCATGGCCTAGAACTCTGTAGGGAAGGAATCTTGCAGGTGGCATAGACAACCTGACAGACATGGTATCTGAGCTTCTTGGCTCCCAGGTCTTTCCAGAAGGGCAACACGGGGTTGGAGTTGGGATTATTTTCGAGAAAAGAGGTCGATTCCACGCTATCCCATACGCCTAACCCTATTATCTTCGTCCTATCAAGGGATTCATAGGGAGTCATAGAAGGAGTATGATAATATGCCCTTCAGCCCAGCGAAGTATGACTTCAATATGACGAGGCAGCAGTATGGAGTCATAGAAAGAGTATGATAATATGCCCTTCAGCCCAGCGAAGTATGACTTCAATATGACGAGGCAGCAGTATGAAGGCACAACTTGTTTCTTCCAGTTCGGTATGTACATTCTGCGTAGGCTCACGATGTCGCTCAACGATAATTGTGCATAGGGAACGCCTCTCCTGATCTCCTGTGAACTCTGTCGGAACCAACCCGAGTCCACTATTTTGACGGCTGAATTCATCCCCTTTGTGAACATCGATGCCTGATCACACAACAAAATCAATGGGCAGGTCGATTATCAGTTGCGCCCTATATGATTTTTCGATAACATTGTTATATGCAGGGAAGGAAAACTAACCTACCTCTGGCAGATTTAACATCGCTCTATTATTAGCTTGCGATTCCCAATTCAACACTACAAAGATTGTGGCTTGCACCTGCAGATGATCGTGAATAAGAGAAGTAAACAGTTGGAAATAAGATAGAGATTAGATAACATGCATACATACCCATGAATGTTGGAGGATTTTGAGAACGACCACTTTGATATTATTTTGTTTCTCAAGCAGAGCGGCCACTCTAGCCATGTGGGCAAGTGCATGATGAATGTCGCATCCATCCTGAGGCTCATAGATGTCGACATTACGTATTTAAAATATGCAGTTAATCATGGGTGTAAAGTGTAAGTGTGGATGGAAAACGAAGTGATAGTTGTTATCTTATTCTCTGAGAGTCCGATCATCTCGGCTTTCGGCAAGAAAAACTGGTTAGAGTAGTTGTATGTATCTTCCTGGTAAGCCCAATCATACAGATCCATATCAACCTTGGATTTGAAGTTGGAAAACTCACTTCAAACTCAATTTTTTTGTTCTTTGCACTCTAAAACCCTGCAACTTTAATCTCTTGATGACAGCCACTTGAGGGGTCAAAATTGAGGGCAGCCGCAACACCTTCTCTGCATTTTTTCAGCAGGCTTTCTTCATGTTTAGACTTTCGTATCTACACCATGTTTTCCTCTAGCTTGTGAAGGGCCTCAATTATATCGACTGCCACTTTGTAACGTTTCTTCCGAACATCGACTACGGAATCGGGTCTAAGAGATATTTTTCTCAAAAAAAAATAAGGACGGCCTCAAAATTGATCCCGGGAGTGGAAGGATAATGTCGCAGCTTTGATACCTGAAAACTGGGGCTTGTGCTCAATTCTATTACGGGTCTCCAAAACCTGTATTGTGATCAGAGTGGGTTAGAGATCAGTTACCAGGTTTTTGGTTTTCCTTTTCATTTATGGAGGCGTGCCCTCCCTCATTTACATTTACAGGTGGATGAAATTATTGGGTGTTATCTAACTATTCTACGAAATAGTTTTTTTCGTCTGAATTTGGTAACACAAATCTGTACAAAATCACTATTTTTGTTGTTTAAAATCTAGTTTTGAATGTAAAAATATATTGAGTATGCTGAAAGTGGGATACTTGGATTGTATAAAAATAATCATTCAAATATGTGAATCTAACAATTTCCTACCAAATTTTACACAAATATCCCAAAAAAAAATCATCAAAAAATATTCATTTGATAAAACATTTAAACTACAACAAATTATTGTGTTTATGGACGTGTGTTTGTTTTATGGACAGTTTTATTAAAATACGATGACCACGTGACATTGAAGAGTTGTCTCAACATCGAGAATATTTACTTTATGTTTTAATTTTTTTAATAATTTTATTTTACTAAAATAATTGTTTTTTCGACTGCCCGGCCCATCCCGTTTGCAATATAACGAATTATTGGCAATTATATTTTATGCTTACTTGGTAATACGATAATATGAAATTGATTATTGGTTTTTTTAATGTGATGTTATGAATTACAATAAGGTTAAGTGTTTTTGAGTTGAATGTGATTTAATCTTTAGCTTATGACTTGCTTATGGAGAAATGGAAGTAGGGGTAGAATTAAAGTAGAAATATAGATTCAAAGGTTTTTTCCACATTTAATTTTGTAAGTACAATTAAGAAAAGACTTGCTTACAGAGAAATGGAAGCTTAAACAATAGATGCAATCCATGGAGTTTGGCTAAAACGATCTTCTTTTTAATTTTTAATTTTGAAGTAACACTTTTAATTGTTTTTAATTGATTAAGAGTTTGACTTGCAAAGATCTTCCAAAGTTTACTACCTTTGAAAAGTGATAAAGAGATGGAGTCACCAAGCATTCCCATCCCTTAGGATGAATAAATATTCATAATTATATTTTTAAGAAATATTAATAAAATATTCCCTTGGACTTGAGCCCCCCTTTTCCCTTTTCGATGGAGTTTATCCCCTCGTCTCTTTTCGTCTAATTGGTCTACGTGCAACGATGTGATTTCATTAATAATTTGAGTGTGATTACATTTTACAAGGATAGGCGCACTGGCCTTTTTGCATCCTGACTCACCAGCCCAATAACCACACGCAGGCTCTTTCTTTGGAAAACAATCCTTGCGCACTTACTCAGGTGTGCGCAAAACTAAACCAAAACTTAGTGCCAATGGCTCACCAACCTATATGTACATTTATTTTTTCATTTACAGTTGGGGTTCAGACTAGGGGTATTATATTCCCCTACCTCTTATTTATGCACTGTCCTTGGTGCATTATATACATATGTACATACAAAAACTTAAAAAGACTTCAAAAAGATGTGGGTACTCTGTTTGCATAGCATCCTCGCGCTCTCAAGTTGCATCCTTGGGACCGTACCAGGTCCATTCGACCTTTACTAGATCCATGGCTCGATTCTAGAGTTGTTTGATTTTCCGATCCAATATGCAAACTGGTCACACTCGAAAATTGCTTTCTAGCTCCATCTGAATCACATTCCAATCAATTACAGTATTTACATCATAAGTATACTTTTTAAGTAAAGATACATGAAACACATTATGAATGCATAAGGATGTAGGTAGTGCAAGCATATATGTGACAGGACCAATCCTCTCTAGTATTTCAAATGGCCCACAGTAGTGTGATGCCATCTTAGAACAATTTCCCAACTTCAGGGAACTGAGTCTTACTTTTATCTTCAAGAACGTGTGGTCACCCACTTTAAAATCTCTGTGGATTCTTTCTTTATCTGCACAATTTTTCTACCTGGCTTGGTAAGCCTTTAAATTATTCCTTATCTTCACCATTTGATCTTCCATTTCCTGGGGCAGATCTAGCCCAACCACTGCACAGTCGGTTGGGTTGTCCCAACTCACTAGTGTGTTGCACTTTCTACCAAACAGTGCCTCAAATGGGCTCATCTTTAGAGATGTTTGATACCTATTGTTATATGCAAACTCAACCAAAGGTAAATATTTTTCCCGCTGCGTCGGTTTTTCCATCACATACATTCTTAGCATATCTTCTATCACTTGATTTACCCTTTCTGTTTTCCATCTAACTCTGGATGATAGGTTGTACTAAAATTCAGATTTGTCCCAAATCCTTTGAATAGCCCTTTCCAAAAATTCAATGTGAAGTTGGGATCTTTGTCAAACACAATTGTCTTAGGTACACCATGCAGCCTAGCAATTTCTCTCATGTATATATCAACAATGTTGTCTTCTTTGTGAGTTGACTTCACTGGAATAAAATGGGTAGATTTAGTAAGCTTGTCCAGGGCTACCATAATATAATCATATTGCTTAGCAGTCCTAGGCATCTTAGTAATGAAATCCATGGTTACAACTTCCCACTTCCACTGAGGAATGGGGAAAGGTTGTAGCAAACCAACTGGGTGTTTGTGTTCAACCTTGACCTTTTGACATTCAAGGCATCTAGCAATCAAATAAACAACCTCCTTTTTCATGCCTAGCCAATAGTATTGTTTCTTGATCGCTACAATTGTCCTCTGGTATCCTAGGTGTCCAACATATGGAACTTTATGCATCTCTGGAAATAACATATTTTTCAACTCTTGATCATTTGGCACATAAAATCTGCACCTATACATGAGGATTCCATCCTCTTTTAGCTCATAACCTTCAAATTTATGTTGCAATTTACCTTGTTGTAAATTTTCCTTTACGCCCACATAGCGTTGATCTGATTTGGAAACCTCTAAAATTCTATTACTCAAATTTGATTTGTACATGCTAATGGTTGTAGCATGCATCTCATGCACCCTCCTACAAAGTGTGTCAGCCACCCTGTTCTTTTTTCCTTTGATATGCTTGTTATCAAAGTCATACTCACTGAGGAAATATAACCACCTATTTTTCCTGGTATTTAAATTTGGTTGTCCAAACAAATATTTCAGACCAATATGGTTTGTCCTCAACTCGAATATTTTCCCTATGAGGTAGTGCCTCCACATCTTCAATGCATGCACTCTGGCTACCATTTTCAAATCATGAGTAGCATAGTGCCTTTCATGCTATTTTAATTTCCTTAACTCGTAGCACACCACATTCCCATTCTGACTAAGAACTCCATCGAACCCTTCCTTGCATGCATCAGTGCACACAACAAAGTCTTCATTAGGATCAGTAATTCTCAAACTTGGCTCACTTGTTAACATACTCTTCAATTGTTGAAAACGCCTTACACAACCTAGAGTCAATTCAAATCGCACACCTTTCTTTTACAAGTATGTAATTGGGTGTGCAATCTTTGAGAAGCCTTCAATAAACCTTCTGTATTACCCTATAAGTCACATGAAGGATCTCACCTTTGCGACATTTCTAGGTGTTGGCCATCTTTTAATGGCTTTTATCTTCTTTGAGTCCACATCTATCCCTTCCTCTGAAATGAGATGACCCAAGTAGTGAATCTTCATCTGGTAGAATGCGCACTTGCTTAACTTTGCGTACAACTGATGTTCTCTCAATAATTGCAGCACCATCCTCAACTGTTGCTCATGTTCTTCTAAATACTTTGAGTAAATAAGTATGTCATCCAAAAATACAATGACAAACTTATCTAAGTATTCTATGAGAATACCATCCATTAAACACATGAAGATGGTGCATTTGACAATCCAAATGGCACCATAGTGAACTCATAATGTCCATACCTCATTATGATAGCAGTTTTGTTGATGTCTCCTACTTTAATTCTCAATTGGTGATATCCAGATCTGAGATCAATCTTTGAAAATATTTTTTGCACCCCTTAGCTGGTCAAAGAGGTCATCTATTCTTGGCAAAGGATACGTATTATTTACTGTTACTTTGTTCAACTGCCTGAAGTCAATACAAAGCCTCAATGTACCATCCTTCTTCTTCACAAACAATATTGGGGCACCCCAAGGTGACAGACTTGGGTGTATATACCCCTTCTTCATAAGCTCTTCAAGTTGCATTTGCAATTCCTTCAGCTCTGGTGTACTCATCCTATAAGGAGTCTTGGATACCGGGGCTACTCCAAGCATCAAATTTATAGAGAAATCAATATCTCTTTTCAGTGGAAACCACGATATTTATTTAAAGACATCTTCAAATTCTTTTAGTATTGCACGGTCTTCAACATTTGACACTTGATCCCTAGGTGTCTCCTCCATGTGCACTACAAATACTTGACATCCTTTCCTATAGCTTTTTTCCAATTGCAAGGCTAAAACTTCTCTGATAGTTACAACTCTTGGAATTCCTTGATGTTAAGCCCTAATATTGGCTCACTACCCCTTAACCAGGGCATATTAGATTAGTAATGCTATTTTATTTATGTCGGCTCTAGGCCATTATTTGTAATTTATATTAGTAATGTTATTTTAATTATGTCGGCTTTAGGCCATTATTTGTAATTATACCTCCTAGTCTCCTATATATACCAAGGAGACATTTTCATTTTGAATCATCTTGTACTTGAACATTTAA
>SNQJ01S0129992.1:0-13663 GCA_010110895.2 Picea sitchensis
TTGTCCCTTTATAACATGTTTTTAGGGTTTAGGGGGGTTAGGGGTTTTTAAAAACCAAAAAAAAATTGACTTTTGAGGTCCGCGGGCGTCCTACAGGAAATTAGAACCGAACCGGCCGGTTTAAGACGGAACCGGCCGGTTTGGTACCGAACCGGCCGGTTCAGTACCAAACCGGCCGGTTCCGTCAAAAACCGGTCGGCCGGTTCGGTTTTTGTCCCGGTTCTAACCGGCCGAGGGTCTAACCGGTCAAACCGGCCGGTTCCGGTTCCGGTTAGACCGGTTTTTAAAACTATGGCTGCAGCTGGGGTTCTTGCTAGTTTCTCTTGTGCGCTACCTATAGAAGAGTTGCGCTAGGGTTGTGACATAGTTTTCTACCCTCACTAGGGTTTGAAAAGGAAAAGAGATAAGTTCTTGTTATCAGGGTTTCTTCATTACTGGTTTTGCTCTTGTGAATAGAGCTTGTCCATGGTTGTTTTGTATTATCAAAAAGATTCTCTCTAAGAAAAGTTGGCTGGGTTTTTCTTCGAGTTTGGGGTTTCCCAGGATAAATCTTCGTGTCTTCGTGTGCTTGTCTATCTGCTTCTAGATCCTGCTTATATTTTCAGTATATGGTTATTGAATATTAAATGAAGGTCAAAATACTCTTTTAAATCTATTGCTACTGAAAATTTGAGAATATCCAACAACAACAATAAAAACAGATACAAGTGCTTAAATGGAAATGATAAGCAATACATAAAGACCAGTGCCAAATGTAAAGATAGTTGCAAGATGTCAAATGCTGCTGAAATGAGAATGTTATGGAGTGCTCTTGATAATTTTATTATTAAAATGAGTTATTAATTTTGTGGGTTTATTGTGAAGTGGCTATTGTGAGTGCAAGTCCACTTATGAATGTGAAGTGTGTGGAGTGATAACAATAGAAGAAATATAATCTAAATGTTGCCCTTTAGAGGTTATCCCTCAATTGGATGCAAAGAACTATGTCGGAGGTCCAACGAGGAGAATATCCCCCTGATTTCACACACAAGTTCAATACAAAATCCAATACAAGGAGCAGTGTCGGAGGTCCAACAAGGAGAGATTGAATCTCATTAATGAGTATCCCCTTGACTTGACAAACAAGCTTGATGTATTGTCCCAATTGAACAATAGAAACTATCGGATTGTCCTAGTTAAAACTAAATCCATATTGACCAGCCCCCATTCTGTATGGAACCCACACCAGAGATCAAGCCGAAGCTTGCAAATGAGGGGTCAAGAGCATACGGAGGGAAGTTGAGGGGATGTTTATTTCCAACTTTAAAAATTGCAGAAATTGAAATCTAACCTAGAAATTGAAGTCTAAACTAAGTTAAACTAGAAATTGAAATTACTCTAATGTTTTGCGGTGTTGTGATTGATTTTATCTTTTTAGATTAGTAGGAAATAAAAGGAAATGAAAAGAATATAGATGGAGCAATCACACAAAGACACTGATCCCCCTCTGGGGGGATGGAAATTGGGCGCTGGGTAGCCCACTAATTTTATTAATTTTGGTTACAATCTCTTTTTGGGAAGGCTTGTGATCCTTATAGTTTGGGATCAACAAGTTGACAAGTTCTTGAGAGAAGTTTATTTTGATGAGGAAAGGTGCTCCCGGGGGTCTTGGATGGTCCAGATCTTCAAAATTTCGATAGAAATTCCTCTTGGCTGTCCGTAAAACTGCAAAAAACAGAAAGCTAAAACTGCTGAAAGATGCTCAAAAAGTCTTAGAAAGTACCTACAAAAGGATGTTATTAGTATAAAAAAGTTGCCAAATGAAACCTATGCTAAGTTAGCAAACTAAGGACTAAGAAACCAAGAAAATGATGAGCCTTGTTAGTGGTATTGCGTGCTGTGCTAAAACAGCAAGTATAATGTCACTAAGTTTGCCAAATTTAGATTTAAAGCTCTTTGAAAAAGAAAAACTCTTTAGCCTTAAAAGATCTAAATGAAAACTTGCTAAAAATGAGTCTTTCCTTATGTTAGATCCAATTTTTGAATAAGACTTGAAAGTGCAAAATAGATCTAGTCTAACCTATGCATGCAAGGCTAAAAATACTTAAGATTTAGAATTACAAAATATATCTAGCAATTGCATACATGAACAAGTAACCAAAAGAGTTTAGAATTTTGATGAAAAGAGAAAGAGAGGCTTGAGGGATTGGAATCCTTGGGCTATGGAGTCTCTTGGTGGAAAGTTGAGGGACTCTATTCTTGCAAAAGCTTGAAGGTTGTGGAGGATTGCACTCAAATGCTCGACCTCTCCAAGCTCAAGAACCTGGAAATCTTAGCCACACTTGCCAACAATCTAGATAGTATGCAATTAAACTAAATTGACATACAAATCTTTAACTGCATATGTGAAGAGTATTGAGATCAAAATAACAACCTAGTTAAAGAAATACATTACTCGAGGGCCAATTTAACAAAATAGAAAGGAGAGCAACTAGTCTACGGTTACCTCAAATGAGTAACTATGAACATCAAGCATCCACACATGTAGTACAATACACCATCTAACCTCCAAATTCTTTATTCCAATAGTAAAATGTTACAATAGTATTACACCAACAAGCTTGACCCTAACTCCCATTAGCCAAACGAGGAGAGGAATGGTTGATTAGATAAGAAACCGGGTGTAAATTCCCATGAGGGAGGGCGCACCACTTGGAAGAGAGGGCACACCAATTGTTGAGGAAAGTTGCAACAAGTGTGAGGCATGAGCTGCCACATCTCCCAAAACCCTGTTGGAGTGCTACATGTGAGTGATTGAAGGAGTGAGAGGTCGCCACCTCTCCTCAAGGGTGTGCCACCTCTTGAGAGGGGTGCGCACCTCCTCGTAGAGATCTCATCAAATTCATGAAAACTACCAATAAACTCACCCACAACTCACTCTTTATCTATGCTGCGGGGGAGTGCCCCTCGCCCCTCTCGATCCCGCTCCAGAATCGTGCTCCGAACGGGAGCGTTTAGGGAGTGCGCTCCCTAGGGAAAATTAGCGCTCCCTGGTTTTGTAGGGAGTGAATTGTCCTTGAGGATGGAGCACACGCTCCCTCCTCAGGGAGCGTTCGCTCCCTACTTAAAAAACACTCCCCAGGGCCCATGCACGTGAGGAAGCTTTAGGGAGTTTTTTTTTGGTTTTTGAAGAGAAATGAGGGAAGGGAAAGGTAGCCTAGTGTTGGGTAAGTAGTTTAAACATGCATTCACTCCTTTTTCTCTCATTCTATTACTCATTTCATTCACTTCACTCATCTTTGCTAAGAGGGTTTTGACTTTGAGAGTGTTCTTGCAACTTGCTAGTTCTTGAGGAGATTGAAGGGAGATTGAAGAGCTTGGAAGGAATATTGAAGGGAGATTGAAGAGCTTGGAAGGAATATTGAAGTCTCCCATAGGGAGATTGGAGAGATTGGAAGAGAGATTGGAGAGTTTGTAAGGGAGATTTCCATTGAACTTTGAAGGTTGCCATTTGTGAGAGCTTGGAGGGAGATTCAAGGCTACCATAGTCATATTCAACCACCATTGGAGAGCTAAAGAGGTAGGCTCTTAAGCCCATTTTTCTTTCTTGTTTTGTTTTAAAAAAAATGCATGTGTTGTAAACTAGTATATTATGGCATATGCTATGTTGAATATTTTAATGTTTTCTTCTCCTACTCTTTCTAATTTCTCCTCCATCATTCTATTGCAGGTAGCAAGTTATTATCAAGGTTCAATATTCATGATGTTGATGTCAATGTGGTATGCCATTTTGGTTCCATTTTTTGTTATAATGATGGTGGTGGGAAGTTCACGTCGAAATATGCATGATAGTGAGGATGAAATAGAAGTGGACAACACATACCAAGGAGACGAAGAAGGAATGGAAGGGGATGAAGACAATGAATGGCAGTGATGATCATGATCCCCAAAAAGTTAAAGAGAGGAACACACCTCTCTGGAAGTATGTCACAAAGCTTACTGGAGGGAAAGGGGGTGGAACAGGAAAATTTATATGCCACCATTGTCATATAGAAGACACAGGTTCCTATACCCGTGTGAGAAAGCACCTATGTGGGACTATGTATTGGGATGAAGGTAAGAGTATAGGAATCAAAACCTGTGTGAAAGTAGATCCTGAAGAAAGACTCAAATGCCAAAGGGAAGAGGAGGTAGCACAAAACATAGCCAAAAAGCCAAAGGTTGAACATCAGAATACGCAAAGAATGTTTAGTGGTTGAGCTACATCCGCCCATGGTAGTGCATTCTCGCCTTCGCCTTCACGTAGAACACTATCAGATTTCCTTGACCAAGGTTGTAGAGATGATGTGGATGGAAAAATTTTCAGGTTTCTCTATGCATGTGGTATACCATTCAATGTTCTTCGCTCACCATATTGGCATGAAATGGTCCAAGGCATTAATGGTGCCCCTAACGGATATAGGAGCCTTGGGTATGACAAAGCTAGAACCTTGGGACTTTACATGGAAAGAGTCAAAATCCAAGGTGCTCTAGGAAATTTTACAAATAATTGGAACCGACATGGGGTATCAATTATATCTGATGGTTGGACAAATGTGAAAGGTAGGCCATTGATAAATATTCTTGGTGTCTCTGCTAGTGGTGCGATCTTCCCTTCAACCCATGACTACTCAGATCGCTACAAGATAGGTATTAATATTGCAGAGGCCTTGCTTAAAACCATTCAAGAGATTGGGCCCTACAATGTCATTCAATTCATCACTGATGATGCTGCTAATTGTAAGGCAACAGGAGCAATCATTGAAGATAGGTACCCCAATATATATTGGTCGGGGTGTTTGGTTCACACAATGAACCTTTTGATGCAGGCTATCATTAAAATGAAGGGCCATGATTATAAATGGATTGGTGCTTTATACAAGAGAGGGAAGAAGATGATAAGATTTATTACCAATCGTAGCATGGCCCACTTCATTTTTCGAAATCACTCCAAGTTGGAGTTACTAAAGATTCCAAAGACTAGATTTGCTAGCTATTATCTCACCTTCATGCGCTTGTTGAAGGTAAGAGAGGCATTGGCTAGTACGGCCTCGAGTGATTCATGGCAGGATCTAAAAGACAGGGTTACATCTGCATCTGAGAGAATTGACTTTCAGGAGGTGGAGGACACAGTTCTTGATGGCCATTTTTGGCATCAGGTTTGGTATATTTTGTAGTTCACCAAACCCATTTAGAGTATGATTCGGTTTGCAGATACAGATCAGCCGGTGATTGGAGAGGTGTATGAGCAGATGGACAACATGCTAGGCCAAATCAAAGACATTGTTCAGTCGAGGGATGCGATCTTGTATGATCATATCCATAAACATGTGGTCAAAAGGTTGGATAATTTGAATGTTCCACTCCATGTCTTGGCATATGTACTTACCCCAAAATATTTTTCTTCATCTTGGTTGGCCCAACCAACACCTAGGGTTGGGGAAAGGAAAAGACCACACATAGATCCAGAGGTGAAAAATGGATATATGCTTGAATTGGACAAGTTGGTACCTGATGAAGAGGATCGTGCTCAAGTATGAAGCAAATTGAGCAAATACATCAATGAGAATGGAGTCTTTGGTAACTTGCATGCAACCAAAGATCGAGACAGGATGGGTTCTATTGAATGGTGGAACATGTATGGCTCCTCTGCCAAAAATTTGCATAAATTGGTGGTGACGGTGCTTTCTCAGGTTGTTAACACCTCTTCTGCAGAGAGGTGTTGGAGCACCTATAACTTCACCCACAGTGTAAAGAGAAACAACTTGAATGCAGATCGGGCTGAAAGCTTGGTTTATGTGCATTGCAACTTGAGGTTGTTGTCATATTATTGTGATACAGGGGAGGAGAGTGCTTTATATAACTTTAAAAGAGATATGAATTGGGACAATAATCCAGAGGAGACTAATCTGGAGGATGGAGCCATTGTTTTAGAACGCTTGGAAGAGGAACTTTTGGGTGATTGTGATGGTGATCATATTCCTGGAGGAGAGATGCCACCCCCATCCACTAGCAGTGTTCCAAATTCAACAATTTTACCTTTATCTTGACAACGTCCATTGTCACGTGGGGGCCATTCAGTTGCTGGTCGTGTTCCACGATCACTTCCGCATGTTCCTACTTCTCTTCAAAGATCACGGGATAAGAAACTAGACGTTTCTCGTGGCAAGAGGGAAACTTAGAGAATAGTACTTAGTACTTGCTACTGTATACTAGATCTCTTTTTTTGTTTCCTCTTTAGAAGTAGTCTCTATATTCTAGAACTTAGTACTTTCTCTTGAGTCTTGAGTCTTGACTCTTTATTATGGCTTATTCTGTAAACAATGAAGTTATGAAGTTATGAAGTTTGAAGTTGAACATTATATGACAATTTATTTTTGAAAATTGAAATTTGAATTTTGAAGTTTTGANTGAACTATTCAATGAGTCTTACAACTCTTTGGTAATGAATATGATGCTCTAGAGTCTAGACTCTATTTCATTTTGTGGTTGATGTCTTTTACAATCTATTGTTGACAAATGTTTATGATTGATGTTATACATGAACTAAATGGTTGACCGTTGATGCTTTAATGATCACGATTCATCACCAATCAATTAGTTAAGTGATCTTATATCTATGTTTTCATTTTTTTGCAATTGATTCAACATTCTGCATATTTTTTTTTATATATATGCATCAAAATATATATTTTTTATGTATTATATAAAAAACGCTCTCGCTCCCGGAATTTTTTTAAAATTGATGCTCCCGCTCCCGCTCCCGCTCCCACTTCCCTATTCCGCTCCCCGCTCCCAACAACCTTTCTCTTGATTTCCAACAAGGCGCAGTGAACTCAAAGAGGGGATGAGTTAACTAAAAACATGTTCTCGACATGTTTCCTAAAAAATAACACTTGCTGATTTTTTGTCATTTTTATGTCTTTTATTCACCTTTTGTGAGTAAAGTTGACTTTTAGTGATTAAAAATCACTATTTTCACTCAGAAAATGGGTACACAGGTAAAGTGGGTATTCTAAGCAAGAAAATGAATACACACAAGGCATATGGTGCCTCCTAGTACCACTTTTTTAACTCATTCATCAATTACAATTAAAAAAATCTCGTTTTGTGGGAAACTTTTTATTTGCAGAAAACATTTAAACTCCTAAGGGGGACGCAGTGCAATTTCCATATGACTCAAAAATGATGACTAGCATGGTAATATATATTAGACACCGGACTTAGACATCACACCAAGACTTAGCCACTAGGACATACTCCAACTTTGGAGGTAATTGAGTGAAAACACTTAAGACTTATAACTCGCTACTAAGCCAACAAGATATAATTAAAATGTAAAAAAAAAAACACTCTAGAGTAATGTTCTAATGACCAAGTCTTAGAGGGCTAAGCCTTTTCCAAAGTTCTTCATGCTAGCTCATCTTATTGCAATTCCCCATAGGGGTATGGAAATGAGGTAAAAAGGAAGAAAATGAGCCATAATGGCCAACTGAACTTTTGAACTCTGAATTTTGAACATGTATCTTGTTCAACTTCGGCACCTCAACTGCAAGTCCTTCCTAGTGCAACTTGGTGGGTAACAGGACCAACCAAGATGGAGAATAATATTTGGGTGTATGGACATATGCTAGGGAATGTATTTGAACATTTTGATTATCCCACCTTTTGAGCACATGTTTAGGGATATGATCATGCAAGATCACATCTCTCGACTCAACAATGTCTTTAATTTGGCCTAGCATACTATAAATGGGCTTGGTGAACTCTAGAACATACCTAATAAGTTCCCAAAATTGACCATCAAGCATTGTATCCTCTACCACTTGAAATTCATGTCTATTAGATACGGGTGCAACCTTGTCTTTCAGACCCTGCCATGAATCACTTAGGACTTGTTAGCACACTTTTCCACCCTCTAATTGTAAAATTTCAAACCCCACCCAGTTTCAAGTCTCGCTGATTTTTCAGCCAATGTTTAATGCCCAAACCCAGTTTTACGATAGCTAATTAAACTCAGCATAAAATAAAATTTTCATAACTGAAACATGAGGATTCTGAACATCTTTTAATGCAGAAATAAAAACATATCAGCAACACATAACTCAAAAAATTATAACGTGGTGATTTTTGGTCTAACAACGACCCTGGAAAAACCCACAAGGGGAAAACCAGTGAGAGAGGGATTTTTATTATTTGTGAGCTTCAGAGAAATTCTTTTACAACATATTCATCTTTAGAAAAATACACAAACTTATCTCAGACTTTTTCTTCAGCAAAAGCTCCTTTTGAACAGTCTTGAAGATGCTCCTCGATTTTTGTCCCAGAAATCTGTACAACTATACGACTGTCCCAACAATAAATGTTGTACGGATCATCTTGAAATTTGTGCCAAATTTGTGTCATGGTTGTACGGAATACTCGGTCGAATGTTACCTCAAAACTTGTGCCAACCTCCTCGAAAAACATGCCCAAAAAATATGGATTGTACGGCCCTCAAAATCTTTGCAAGTCTGTATGGACTGTACGGATTTTCTTCTACAGAAAATTGTGCCCAACAGGTTCCTCGATTTCTGTGCCAATAAATGCTATGTGAGTGCCTTGGAATGCACGCCAACCTTCTTAGAAATGCTTCTACTATCCTCCTCAATTTCTATGCACATTAATGGTTGTACGACCTCAACAAATCCGTACTGTACGGACTGTATTAAATGTTGTCTGCTGCCTTGAAGTGCATGCCCTAGCTCTACAAATGCCTTCTCTCTTTCTCAAGCTCGACCTCCTTCTCTTGCTCTCTCAACAAAATGAACGAATCAACCCTAGAAAGGGTGAGCCCTCCTACCCTTGTCGACCTGATGGGGGAAGGTGAATAGTCTTCTCATCCAACGGTGGAGATGAGATGAGATCAACAGTGGAGATAAAATCACTTTATCCACCCACTTTCCCTAAGTCTCAAAAAGTAACCTTTTAATTTGTCTCTCACAAATTAAATGACTAGGGTCCACATTAGGCACTTTCTCACCCCTTAGGCGCCTAAGTGATGAGAAACACTTGCCTTGGTACTTCTTAATTATTTTTAACACTAATTAGATATGATATAAGGGTAAAATCAACGATGGAAAAGGCATATTCAAGAAGTGGATGCCCCAAATTGTCACGGACAAACCTCCTCTCATTTGGGGCTGGTGTGTGCCAACCTCAGGGGGGAGTCCCTAGGTACCAGGTTGCTGATTTGAACCTGATTTTCTACAAAAAAACACACAACAACAACAACAAATATGCTTTGGACAATGTGTAAACACTCTGTCAAAGTGGTAGGAAAAGATAGTTTAAAATTGATTGGAGGGATCCTGTAGTGTTAGCGTGAGAAAAATGAAAGAAAGGAAGAGAACACCACTTAAAAGATAGAAGATTATGACAATAAATGGCTAAGAAACTATTAATTCAATGCATAAAGAGAGAACATAATACCGACAAGAGTGAAAGTTCGATGCAAACACAATACTTCTTTATTAAAGTCTCGCCAAAGGGTTGATTGCGCCACAATAGACAAGTCTAAAACCAGTACAATGGTGTCTTCACACAAAGAAAGAGTAGCTAGTCTAAGAAGAATGAAAAGAGAGAGAGAATAATGAATGTTGTTGCTGCCAAAATCAGACCTTAAACCAGTGTAGCTCACTCCAATATGTAGTTATGAGGGGCACACTTCACCAATGAAGATCATGGGGTATGTGAGTGAACAAAGAAGGCAAGAAAAAACGCATGAGAAGGTGAGTAATAGTGAAGTAGATATGCACATAGGGTAAACAGATCATCCTCCCACGTGTGAGAGTGAAGGAGGAGTGGTAGGCGTAGTCAAAGAAACAAAACGAGGGTTTGCAGCCTAATTTTTAGGGAAAGGGTGCATAGGATGAAGCAACCACATGGAGAAGAGGAAATAGAAGGGGTTAGGAGTTAGGGAAATAGCACATGTGGAAGGTAGAAGTAGGAGAATCAATGCATGGAAAGAGGAGTTAAGTGAGTGAGGAAGAGGAGTAAGGGCGCATGACAAAGAGAAATGCGCCGTAAAATATAGAGAGGAGGCACACTATAGGGAAGGGGAAAGGGAAATATGAACCCATGTGTGAGAGGAGTGTAGAATAAGCACTTTAGTGGAGAGGAGCGCTAGGAAATAGGGAAATAAAACTCACATGTGGGAGATAAAAGGTATTAGCGCTAAGAAATAGGGGGAAATAAAAGGAGGCGCATTAATTATTATCGTAGGAAATAAGGAGAATAGGGATAAAGAATATTGGAAAGTGAATAAATGGATGGAGAAGATAAGTTAAAGAAAGGTTGCACATGAGTAAAGGAAAACACATGCACACATGGGAAATAGAGAAATAGGGATAATGCACATTAACTAGGGAGAAGAGAGGAAAAAATAGGGAATTAATATAAGTAAATGGGAGTAATGCGCTAGGAATTAGGGAAAGGTAGGATAAATAATTAATGCGCTGGAAAATAGGGGAAAATTTAGGCACATTAATGCTAAAAAATAGGGAAAAGGGAGGCTCATCAAGACAATGATCTAGAAAATAGGGAGAGAGAGGAGTTAGGCTAAGAAATAGGGAGAGAAAAAGGTGGAGGCTAGAAAATAGGAAAAATGGAGGCTCATTTAGGACAATGAGATAGAAAATAGGGAGAGAGAGGGAGTTTAGCTAAATAATTGGGAAAATGGAGGCACATTAATGCTAGAAAATAGGAAAAAGGGGGATGTTAGAAATTAGGGAAAATGTAGGTGCATGTGTGAGGATAAATGGAATTAAATACATGAAAAATGAAATAGCGATGAGTGAAGTGCAGGATAAGTGATTTAAGCTTTAATTAGCCCAATCACGCACAAATAAATTTGCCACCTCATCCACACATCCCCTTTTATTAATGAATTCCATTTATTTTCTTTAATCCTTACGAAGTGTGCCCCCTTTATTAATTGAGCCACCCAATTGCCACATGTCACACTGCATAATTGCCAAATGTCGGAATCTGACCTTGCCACTTGTCAACTTTGGAGGCGACCACCCCTGCTATAAATAGAAACTGCTTAAAATAGGTGTCCGACCCTAAAAAATAGGACACTACCAAAAACATCCAGGATGACCAGGAAAACACTACCATGTGTCAAATGTTTAAAAATAGACATTGCTAAAATAGAATGTCAGATCATGTCAATGATATGATACTCATCGGATTTGATTTTCCGTGAGGATTCCAAATATGCAATCAAAATTGACATGCGAGCCTTGGTGCTCCACCTGCTAAAAATAGTAAGTCTTTGGATGTCGCTGAAATAGGTTCATTGGATTCAATTTTCTTCCAAGAACCATGATATATGCTCGGAATCATCGTCTGATCCCTCGATCTCCACCTGCTAAAAATAGAAAGTACTCGCAAGTCATCTCGGAAAAGGTCCAATAGACTCATAATGTCCAAGGATCAACACTGTACTGTCAGAGTCCTAATCTGAGGCCTTGAGCCCAACCTACTAAAAATAGAGTTTCTGCATGATCCCCAGAAAAAGTGTCATAGGGCTGAGAATAATGCAAGGACCAATACTGTATGCTCAAAACTGTGAAATGAGTATCCAGTCATTGTCTCCTAAAAGGTAGGGTCAACTGCTAAAAATAAAATTCTCTCTCAGAACCATGTGAAACTGTGCTAGCTCTATCTGTGAAGCAAGAACAAGCACCTACCAGTCCTGTACCTATCTCTGATGGGGAACAAACCTTTGTCTCACACAAGTTCTCAACCTGGGTAAATCTCTGAATTTTAGCCAAAATAGTGTATGCTGGCTCTTAACCCTCTTGATTTTCAAGGGTGAAAATCCAGGGTTAACAATGTCGACTCAAGGGGACGAGATCCCCTTGCGGGATGTCGAGAACCATATGAATCTCTTTGTCTGAAAAATTTAAACTGATGCTTTGTGAGAAATGAAGGAAAGTACCAAATAGACCCCTATAATTGTGTGGAAGAAGAAAAGGTCTTGTAAGTTGATGTATGATACAAAATCCTGTCCAATGGGAAATGGAGTCAAAGTAATATAAACCTCCCAATGAAACATGGAAACACAAGGTGTCTCATCCAAATCTGCTATCTGCTACCACCCACTATGTACACTCCTCCCCGTGGTAAATGTGTTGAAGTTGACACTAGGGAGAGAGTCACTTAGTCAGATGTCAATAATGTAAACACTTGCCAAGCACAAAGGAAGACCACCAATAATGTTAATGGGTCCTAAGGTACGAGCATAACCTCTCATTGTGAAAGACGTTGTGAAGTCGAACAATGACAAGGATCATCCTGTCAAGGCCTAATGATGCTCGACTTTGTTGGATGTGAGATAACTGCCAATGAGGCTAATGGCTACCAAGGTGGTCTACTTTTGGATCATCCGCAGATGATGTGTCTTCGTCAATGCAAGATGATTTTCTTAAAAGAAGAGCAATGGTTTCTCTCTTCCCTTAGTGCGAAGTGATAACTCAAGAAGATATAAGATGAAAAATCCAAGTACCTTATACCTATTGCTGGATGAGGGGGACGACTGAGTCATAGCAGAAGACTCAACGATAAGGAAGGAAGAGACAAGACATAAGATGACTAAAGACTCTCCTAGGTCTCTTCAACTACCCATCCTAAAGGCTCAATGCTTTGGGAACATGAACAAACAGGACCCCCATCCAAGCTCACTTTAATGATAGACACAAAGGCTCGACATATGAAAGATAAGACATACAAAATTTGACCCAGGAATAGTAGTAGTGGCAATCCACTATACTACGAAATTAAAACATCACATGACACGACCACATGCTGATATAATTTGGAAAAAATTAGCGACACTTCAAGCAAAGGTTGAAAAGTAAATAACTAAATGGAAAGATACTGCAAAGGAAAGGTAAATTGTTGTCCTAAAAACTAAAATCAGGAAGAAGGAAAGATTGAAATAACATGTGGGAAGGAAAGACAACTACCCCAAAATTTTTACCTCAAAAAATGCCATGGCCAATCATCATACTCAAAGGAACAATGTAACCATGTTGGTAGGTGATCAGTATTATAGGAAAGCTCAACAAAGTCAACCTTCTAGGGGGACCAATCCTGAAATCTCAAGTGACCCAAAGATGCCTTGATGTACTTGCTAATGAAGGCATAATTGAAGGGTGTTGGTTGACTGAAGGCCGATGGTTGGTATTTAGAACATGGTATTTCAACAATAATAAGCATGAATGCATGAGTGTCGAAACTCTTAGAATCAACTTGCTGAAATACCTCCATCATTTCGAGCTCGACTGGATCATGATGAACTCTAATATCCAAGCTCTGATTAGTCATAGGATCTTGCTAAGGAACAAGATCTGGTTGTTGGACCGTAGGTAAAGTATAAGGGATATCATCCTCTGGTTGAATCAAAAGTGGGTCCTCCCGCTGTAATGGTATCTGATAAAGCTATTCCTGAACCACTACTGGGATGTGCATTAATGTTTATGCCATTATTATAGTTTTTTGCATTTCATAAGATAAGAGCATAATAAGAACAAGATCACTGAGAAATACACATCCACAAGAGACACAACATTTATCTTGGGAAACCCTCTAGGGGAAG
>SNQJ01S0129997.1:9417-25961 GCA_010110895.2 Picea sitchensis
GGGGGGGGGGTGAATTAATAATGAGCAATTATACCAATTATTAATCCTTTAAACCAAAATTTATATTATTTTACTTATTCAACCATGTTCATATGTTCATAATCAATATCTTATTGGATCATAAGCATTAACATTCATTAGTGCATAATAAAAAATAACAAACATATCCACACAATGCACAATACCACAATATTTACATGGAAACCTGATGCAGGATCAAACCACAAAATGTTTTTCTTATATGTCAAGAATTAAATTCAAGGAAGAACCAACTTCCAATTCTCCAGCTACAACAGGAGGGAGGCTTTGACCCCCTAGTTTCTCTGGCTACAACCTGAGAGAATATCCAACTCCCCAATTCTCTATCTACAACTAGAAGGAGGATACAATCCCCTATGTTCTCCATCTACAACCGGAAGGTGGCTACAACCACCTATCCTTGCCTCGTCCAAATGACCTGAAATATAAGTAGAATGATTGGACCAATGTCACACTGTCACTGTGAGATATAATGATGTAAACATGTACCAATATGTGCCACTGACCTATAATCAACTTGTGCCACTGTCCTATAACTAACCTGTGCATGTGCCTTTCCTATACCAACAAAACTAAATACACCAACAACACATACCAATACTCTCCTCAATATATCAGATCTGATAACATATATATCATAACCAAAATCACAAGAATATCACTCAAACCATGTGCCAACAATGCACATCAATCATGTACATCAACCATTTACATCAACACTATACAAAGATGACCAAAAACATGTACCAATCATGTATCAACAACAAACCAAACTATGCCTCAACAAGATGTATCAAGATCACAATGTACTTCAAGTATGTCTCTCATCCATGTACCCAATCATATACCTCTACCATATGATAATAACATACACCAAGATAAACAATCAGATACCTATAGCAATGCAACACACTCTTCATAAATCAAATACCATAAATCCTCACATCAACCATTTTCCACAATCTCTATCTGTACCAATAACTTCAACAACATACCTCAACCAAATTACCTCAAACATTAACCAATACTAAAATTCAGTAGATTTGCCTCAGATCAACTCTATAGAAAGCCCTAAAATTCCAAGAGGGAATCCAACAAATTTACAAGGAAAACCCTCAATCACATTCATAGATTCAACACTTCACAAATGAAAACCATACTTTTTTCTTCTTGTAGCGTTCTTTTGTCGCAATTCTACTTTCCTGAATCTCCTACTGTGATTTTTATACTGCACTTTTTCTTCTGCTCTTTTGGTGCCACTATTTTTCTGCCACATTTTTTCTGCCGCGATTTTTCTGCCGCACTTTTCCTGCCACGATTTTTCTGCCACAATTTTTCTGCCTCACATTTTCTTTCATGATTTGTCTCAGTTTGGGCATGTTCATCCCATTGGAATTGGATATCGTGATGCAATAAGTTAAGGAAACCATGTGCACGAGTGGCGTAATCGGGGACAAAGCGGTGTAAAAAGTTAGCTTTTCCTTGGAGGCTTTGTAGTTGGCGTAAATTCCGAGGTGGTGGAATTTTCGTGATCGCTTGGACCTTGAGGGGGTCAATGGTGATGATTCTTTGGGAGACTATGAAACACAGGAGGTGCCCAATGGTGATGCAGAATACACACTTGAGGGGGTTCAAGTGGATATTGTATTGACGACACCTTTGAAAGATTATTCGTAAGTCATCTAGATGTTGATTGTGTTTCATGGATCGAGCAGTGAGGTCATCCAAGTATGTGAGGATGATATGAGCCAGATCATGAAAAATGTATGTCATGGCACATTGGAATCTCGCACCGATGTTCTTGAGGATGAAAGGAATGACACGATATGAAAAAGTACCCCAGCGAGTAGTGAATGCAGTTTTGTACTGATTGATTTGTTGAATCTGGATTTTTTTGTAGCCAGAGAAACTGTTCATGAAGGAAAAAGCCTCGTCACCAGGAGAATCATCGATAATTTGGTCGATAAAAGGAATTGGAAAATTTTCTTTGGGACAGGCGTGATTGAGATCACGAAAGTTATTATGGTGGTAAGATGAGGATCATGCACATGGCCTTGGGTGGAGAGCATTTTTCTTGGGGATTGATGCTACACACCAAAATGATAGGGAAGCTTAACTGGTGTCAGGCTGACGAATCTGGTGAATTTTCCTTTGGGTCTATCTTGGTGGCCTGGTTTTTGGAGAGGGTGCCTATGTTGCACCGGAGAGTTTTGTTGGATGCGTCGGGGGCACGAGAGCCATGATTGATGTGATGGGAAGCGATCCCGATTCAACATGGTGGTGGGGAGGGAGGCCATTAATTTACAGCCAAGCTAGCACATGTGTGGCATAGGATGCTACAGATTATCCTACGATATCCATATAGCGGGATGAACTATCATTGGGATCCTGATATGGTCTTACCTCCTGGAGAGGTTTGGGACCACAGAGGTATGTTGATGTATTTGATGATTTGATTTTTATATAGTATCGCATATGATTTATGTATGGATGGATGTTGATGCTATATATTGTGTGTGCATATTTAGGGCACCAAGGTCGAGAGATGGAGCTGTTCAGATCGTCATCTCGCCAGGGGTCGGAGAGACCGCCGCGGGGGGCTCTACGGGCAGGTGAGAGAAGTTAGAGGGATGAGGCTGGTGTGAGGCTAGAGGATGTTGATAGACCTGGTAGGAGGCGTCGATATGATGAATCTGGTGCAGGGCCTTCACATGCTCCACCAACAGAGGATAGTAGATTGCTAGAGGATTTTCACCACCGATTGGAGGCGGTGTTACAGGGAGTGCCTGAGGGCATATCGACCCAGATCCAGGACGAGGGAGTCTTGGAATAGTGTGTGGGAGGATAGGAAGAGTTGTGGACCCTGATCCATCCACCAGCAGTAGTGGTAACAATGATGACAGGGTGACTGCCACCTGGATCGGGCGGACCAACAACTGTTGGGGCCCTGCCTCCTCATAAAGGACCTAGTGGAGGTTCTCTAGTGGCACCATGAGTGCTTGATGTATTGATTTTTTTTTATAGAGGCCTATGAGCCCATATGTATAGGGTAGTGTGATACCTATTTTTGTACCTATAGTGACGAGTTTATTCACCGGCCTATGGGTGATGTACATGTTGTACTATTTTTGTAAACATTCATGGCACTTTGATCAATATATATGGATATATATTTTTGGATCTTCGTGATGTTCACATGTGCTGATGTTTTGTGATGTTTTTTATGATGTCTAATATATATGCTGTGATACACTTTCGATGGTTTATTTATGTGTAATGGTATCTTGATGTGATAAATTCTAGTCTAACACTAGGTTAGCCATACTATCTTCTATTTAATTGAATTGTCATGGAATATGTGTAAATGTGACTAAATAAAAATGTCGAGATAAAAGTCTAACGTGTAGGTACTTGCAGATGAGGCATGGATCGTGAACACGGTACACATTGTTGAGCTGCAGGACGATGAGTTGGGAATCTAGGTAGATGCTAAGGTGGCGAATATGATGGTGACTGGCCTCGGCAAGGAGACCAATGACGATTGTGTATTATGCTTGGTTTTTGGTTGTTGAGCCCAAACATATGCTGCTGAGTGGAGTTGTTCATGTGAGTGGGAATAGAGGGCACAAGTGGCTGAAGCGGGATTCTGTGTCAAACGGATAGCTCTGTCAACATAATCAATGTGGTAGGCCAATGGGGGAGGCATATTTCAATAATACAAATGGTAGATCAACCATAAGGAATGGAGGGAAAAAAATAAGATTAAAAAATTCTATAGAACATGTACAAAAAGAAAAATCACAGTGTAGAATGAATATGCTTAGGCGTAAAATTTCTTTAAGTACAACCCATTGATGGGTTCTTTGAGAGGGTACCCTTCGGGAGAGACTAGGATCTAGGCACATTTAGTGAGGTAGAGTTGAACAATGTAGGGTCCATGCCATAACGACTCAAATTTTTCATAGGCAAGGACGAGGTATCCTTCATTAAATGAGCGAAGGTTGACATGGCAGTCAAAGGTGGCCTTTGACCATTTTTTGGCTGCCTCATTGTTCTATAATGAAGACCGATGGTCTTTGTCTAGTGACTCTAATTTCAGCAAGCGCGTCACCATTGGAGAATTGTTAGGTAAAATCTCAATAGTGGTGCATAAGGTGGGAATTTTTCACTTGATGGGGAGAGTGGCTTCGACCCCTTGGACGAGATGGAAGGGTGTAAAACCAGTGGTGGTTTTAACTACTGTGTGATATGTGCATAGTGTTGAAAACATCATATGATTCCAATTGGTATTATTTTTGTTCACAGTACGCCACAACATGGTTTTAGGGACCTTGTTGAATGCCTCTACTTTTCCGTTGGACTGAGGGTAGTATGGGGAGGTGAGCTCATGCGAGAAGCCTAACCTTGAGAAAATTTTGATGAAGATCTCATTCTTGAAATGTTTCCCATGATTGGAGACTAACTGTAATGGGACTCTGAAGCAGAAAATGACGTGATTAAAGAAAAAACTTGTTGCAGTGTAAGTAGTGTTGTTGAAGGTGGGCATGGCTTTAACCCAATTGGTGAAGTAATCAACTGCCATGATAATTTATTTGTGTCCATTGTTGGATGGAGGGTTACAATTCATGAATTCAATGCCGCATTTGCAAATCGGGTTGGTGGTGATGACTGGGTGTAGAAGAGTGGGTGGCGCTCGTGCTTTGTGGGCCTAAAGCTGGCATTTGTCATAGCATTTCACGACATGGATACAGTCGTGAAACAATGTGGGGAATAAATAGTTGGCTTGACTGATTTTATAGGTGGTGGACATCCCTGAAAGGTGACCACCGCAAGCATCGCTGTGGCAATCATTAAAAACTCTGTCAACTTCATCGATTATCAAACAACGACGGAGTATGGTGTCGACGCCTTGTCAATATAAGATGTCACCGATAAGGATATATCGAGGGGATTGATGGTGAATATGCCGACGATCATCCCTGGAGAGGTGAGGTACAAACTTCTATGTTCAGAGGTAGATGAGGAGGTTGTCGTACCAGGGATCATCTGAGGGGATGTCGAAGAGGTGTTTGTTAGGGAAGTCTTTATTGACGGGTCAACTGGTAGTCTCTGAGGGAAATATCTTAATGAGATCGATGAGGATGAGGGATTTCTTTCTCTTAGGTGTTGAAAATTTGAGGTCGTACTCTTGAAGGATGATGATCCATCGAAAAAATTTACCATTAATTTTTCGGCGACTAAGAAAGTATTTCATGGGGTTGGAATCTGCTACGACTTTGGTAATGCAAAGCATTATGTAATGTCGTGGTTTCTGGACTGCGAGGACAACTGCAATGGAAAGTTTCTCTTCTTGATTTTACTTTAGAGGTGGTCCTGAAATATTTTTACTAATATAGTAAATGCCATGCTCATGGCCATCATCCCCTAATTGGAAGAGAACTCATGCCACATAGACGGTTGAGGCCGATAAGTAGAGGATATAGTCGTGATTATAGTCGAGTGGACTAATCAAGGGGGTGTTGGAGAGCACCACTTTTAAATCATCAAAAGCGGTTTGGGAATGTTCATCCCATTGGAATGGGATATCGTGATGCAATAAGAGAAGGAAACCGTGTGCACGAGTGGCGTAATCGGAGACAAAGCGATGTAAAAATTTATCTTTGCCTTGGAGGCTTTGTAGTTGGCATAAATTCTGAGGTGGTGGAATTTTCGTGATGGCTTGGACCTTGAGGGGGTCAATGGTGATGCCTCTTTGGTAGAATATGAACCCTAGGAGGCGCCCAATGATGAAGCAGAATAAACACTTGAGGGGGTTCAAGAGGATATTGTACTGATGAAACCTTTGAAAGATGATTCATAAGTAATCTAGATGATGAGTACATTTCTTGGATCGAGCGGTGAGGTTGTCCAAGTATGCGAGGATAATAGGCTCCAGATCATTAAAAATGTATGTCATGGCTCGTTGGAATGTCACACCAGTGTTCTTGAGAATGAAAGGCATGACACGATATGAAAAAGTACCCAGGGAGTAGTGAATCTGGTTTTGTACTGATCGACTAGGTGAATCTAGATTTGGTTGTAGCTAGAGAAACCATCCATGAAAGAGAAAGCCTTGTGGTTGGCACAATCATTGATAATTGGGTCGATAAAAGGCGTTGGAAAATTATCTTTGGGAGAGTCGTTCCCTTTTAATATAGGTCTTGGAAATGTAACCATTTTGTTGGCACATAATTTATTGGACCAGGGTCCTTCTCAGGTTACCAACAAAAGGTATCATGTAGTCTAGAGTGATGGAATTTTCATCTCCTCCGAAGAGAATAATTCTCACCCAAAGTGCAACCAACATAAAAGGATAGGGAAGGGAAAGGAGAATATTTAGGCAGGTTCCCAAAACCTTCAAGATTCACGAAGATCTTGCAGAAGATAGAATAACTACATAACATATCTAAACTCATTCATACTGGAACTAAAGATACTCAAGTTGTGGAAGCATTCATACACAGAGACATCATATTGATCTTATCAACCATAAATAAGTATTTTAAAGAGACAATTCATAAGCATAAACACATAATGACAAATTATATTTCAAAGTTTTGGGTCCTTCTTCATCTATTATCATCAAAGATTATGGGATATAATCTCAAAGATAAAAATAAGTACTTTGTTACATACTTATAACTACGAACTCATGCCGCAAAGATCTATCTATCAAAAATTGTATACAAATTACATTTAGAGAACCTTTCCTCAACTACACCCAACCAACAATTACATTTAGAGAACCTTTCCTCAACTACACCCAACCAAAAATAATATTAAAACCCAACCCAATCCAACTAACAAACCCTTTTACAATAGTATGCATTTGATATATCGGTTGAGTGGGATCTTCTGACTTTGGGCTTGCATGATTTCTTGTTCGGTTGTAACTTCGTTTGCATTTTTGGTGTTGCGTTGTCCCTTTGTGAACCTAATTTTTGTTTCTTTTACTTGCTCCATTGTCCAACTATTTTTGTAGCTTTCACAACTCGTCTTAAACTGTGTAAATTGGGATTGTAGTCCTTCTTGCACACCTTCACTCACTCATTGAGTTTTCCTCCATACCTTCTTTATTACTATCATTGTAATTCTACTCATACCCATACTTGTACCCTCGCATTCTAGTTAGCATGGGAGTTCCGAGTGAAGCAAGCTGTCGCCCGTGGGAAACCAAGAGGTAGATTATCAGCTCCATGATAATTCTCTCATGTGAGAGAGAATTGTTGGGAATTTATTCCCAAATGTGATAACCCAAGAACTACAGGGATTCGATACTTCCTTTTCGGCCTGATGTTGAGGCCCCATAGGGGAAGCAGAGAAGCCGAGGGACTGTTGAGCTGCAGAAGGGGCACACTTCCCGGAGTGGGACAAGCATGTGGGGAATGAGGGACTATAGGTTGTTAGTTTGAGTTGGCACCTTCAACAGAGTCTTTTCTTGTTGTCTCAGATACATCATCCTAGTTAGGAACTCTTTACCCGGGTGGAATTTAGTCCCATATTAGGGGTGACCCAATCACGAGGAGTGATGAGAGGTGGTCTAAGGTTGTGAGGTTTTTGGAAGGCCTGCACAAAGTTAGTGATATTTTTACAAAGATAAGTGTCAATTGTGTGTGTTAAATTATATGCTGCATTATTATTTTATGTGTTTTTTCTTATGGGTTTTTCTTGTGTGTGGTTTATACCCGTGTTTATATTTATGGGTATTTCCTGTCTATGCTACATGTATATGTTTAGTATTATTTCAGTATGAATCTAAGGGCATTAAAGAATGTATTTGTCCTTTTTTATGTTTTATATGTAAATTTATGCAAAATGTTTTGTGTGTATATGTTTAAATTTGCATAATTCAAAATGATATCATGGTATTGGGCCTAATTGGATGTTGGGGATGTTACACATGGTATTAGAGCATGAATATTTTTATGGCATGGCCCATCTTGGGTGGCCATGTATGTTACATTTTTCCCCATTTAAATTTCAACTAAGACGTGAAGAAATTGAGGATTAGAGGAACATCAACATAAAAGTCAAATCAACTAACTTTTTACCTTTACCACCTGTTGTCATCACCTAGAAACGCATCACCTCAACATTGATTTCAGGAGCATCCTTATGGTTATACTAACCATGGGCCTGGGGTTGAAATTGATAGATGCGCAAGATGTCACCAAAAAATTAACCTTGGTTGATTTTTTTGGCCACCCTCCCTTTTTTAAACATTGGACATCACCATTACATTGTTCCCCTTTTAAAATGATTTATCGACACATGTTCTTCGTCACATCATCCCAAGTACGACAAAGGAAACAATCATTTTTGTCGTGTCTACTTTGGTCAGTAATTACTACCCCATGTTCATCGCAATACCGAGAAATATACTCATCGTAAGAGAGACAAACGTTCCCCAATCAATTTTTTCCCACTCCCATCACCTTCTTGTCACTTTATAGTTGAAATATGTATCAACTGGTGAAAATTGTTTGACAAACAAGTGACAAACTTGAGAAAAATATGTAGCAAACCTACCAGGTAACTTTGACAAACTTTCAATGAAATAATGACGGGGTTGTTTTATCTCTGACATTTTTCTATAGCGCAGGTTTGTCAAACTATTGATGCAATGTTGAAAATATTTCTATGAACCAATGAAGAGGTTGTTATATCTCCAACATTTTTTTGTAGGTCAGGTTCATTGAAATATTGATGAATAGTTTCGTTGATGTTCAGATGACTGTTTATAATTTAAATATATGTGTGTGTGTCTCTCTCGTGTGTGTGTGACCATTTCCACAATAAGCTAGGTTAATTGAAATGGGGAAGACTGATTACATTCACTTCATTTATGTCAACAAGATCCATTTCCCTATTGAGAAAATATAGTCTTATTATCTCAATTTTCGTGGATGGCTTGACCTTGAGGGGGTCAATGGTGATGCCGCTTTGGTAGAATATGAACCCTAGGAGGCTTCAATGATGAAAAATAAACACTTGAGGGGGTTCAAGAGATATTGTACCGATGAAACCTTTGAAAGATGATTCATAAATCATAGATAAGCGAGTACGTTTCTGGATCGAGCGGTGAGGTTGTTCAATTATCCGAGGATAATAGGAGCCAGATCATTAAAAAAGTATGCCATGGCCCGTTGGAATGTCACACCGTGCTTTTCTTGAGAATGAAAATGCATGACACTTATATGAAAAGTACCTGTGGATTAGTGAATCCTCGGGTTTCAGATCGATCGGGTCAGAATCTAGATTGGTTGTAATGCAGAAACCATCCATGAAAGAGAAAGCCTCGCGTGGTTGGCACAATCATTGATAATTGGGTCGATAAAAGGCATTGGAAAACTGTATTTGGGAGAGTCGCCCCTTTAATATAGGTCTGAAATGTAACCATTTTTGTTGGACATGATAATTTATTGATCTAGTGTCCTTCTCGTGTTACCAACAAAGGTATCATGTAGTCTAGAGGATGGAATTTTCATCTCCTCCTCCTAAGAGAATAAGTCTCACCCAAAGTGCAACCAACATAGAAGGATAGGAAGGGAAAGGAGAATACTTGTATGTTCCCAAAAACCTTCAAGATTCTAAGATCTTGGCGCAAGATAGAATAACTACATAACATATCTAAACTCATTCATACTCTGAACTAAAGATACTCAAGTTGTGGAAGAATTCATACACAGAGACATCATATCGATCTTATCAAGCATAAATAAGTATTTTAAAGAGACAATTCATAAGGATAAACACATAATGACCAATTATATTTCAAATTTTTGGGTCCTTCTTCATCTATTATCATCAGAGCTTATGGGATATAATCTCAAAGATAAAAATAAGTACTTTGTTACATACTTCTAACTACGAACTCATGCCAAAAATATCTATCTATCCAAAACTATATACAAACTACATTTAGAGAACCTTTCCTCAACTACACCCAACCAACAATAATAGCTAAAACCCCAACCCAAATCCATAACAACCAACCCTCTTTACAATAGTATGCATCCGAGCATATCAGTCTCCGAGTGGGATATTCTAGATTTGGGCTCATATGCTTTCTTGTTCTATTGTAACTTATATTGTAACTTATTTTGGCTCGCTAGTGTTGTGATGTCCCTTTCCACAACTGATTTTTGTTTCTTTACTTTGCTCCATTGTCCAACTCCTTTGTAGCTTGCACAACTCGCCTTAAACCAAAATTGGGATTGTAGTCCTTCTTGTGCAACTTCACTCACTCATTGAGTTTTCCACCTTCCTAATACTATTATCATTGTAAATTGCATCTATACCCATTCTTGTACTGCATCAGTTAGCTGGGGAGCTTGATCTGATGAAGTGCTAAAAGTTTTCAGCCTGAAACTAAAGAGGTATATTATCAAATCCATGATCAATTCTCTCATTTGGAGAGAATTGTTGGGAATTTATTCCCAAATGTGATAAACTGCAACTACAACACTATGAGACTTCCGGTACGGTCTGTTCCTATAACCCAAAGTAAGGGAGACTGACAGCCGAATGACTGTCTAGGTGAAAGAGAAGCTGTATACTCCTGGGGTGGGACAAGCATGGGGAATGAGGGACTATATGTTGTTAGTTTGAGCTGGCACCTTGACGAGTTTTTCTGTTGTCTCCAGACATCATCCCAAAGGGAACTCTCACCGGGTGGAATTTAGTCCCATCTTAGGGGTGACCCAACGCTGAGAGTTCTGAGCAGTGTGGTATAAGGATGAGAGTTTCATGGAAGGTATGCACACAATTGGTGATATTTTTACAAAGATAAGTGTCACAATTGTGTGTTAAATTGCTGCATTATTATTTATGTGTTTATTTTATGGGTTTTTCCCAGGTGTGGTTTATAATTGCCTTTATATTTATGGGTGTTTCCGCCTATCTCTACATGCATATGTTTAGTATTATTTCAATATGAATCGCGGCATTTCTCAAAGAATGTATTTGTTTGTTTTATGTTTAATATGTAAATTTATGAAAAATGTTTTGTGTGTATATGTTTCTAAATTTGCATACAATTCAAAAATGTTATGTGGCATAACTCAATTGGATGCTAGGGATGTTGCTAACATGGTATTCGAGCATGAAATTTTTAAGTGGCATGGCCCAAATTTTGGGTGGTCATGTATGTTACATTTTCCATTTAAATTTAAACTAAGACGTGAAGAAATTGAGGATTAGAGGAACATCAACATAAAAATCAAATCAACTAACATTTTACCTTTACCACCTGTTGTCATCACCTAGAAACACATCACCTAAACGTTGATTTCGGGAGCATCCTTATGGTTATACTAACCATGGGCCTGGGGATGAAATTGATAGATGCGCAAGATGTCACCAAAAATTTAACCTTGGTTGATTTTTTTGGCCACCCTCCCTTTTTTAAACATTGGACATCACCATTACATTGTTCCCCTTTTAAAATGATTTATCTAATACATGTTCTTCTGGCCACATCATCCCCAAGTAATGGCTGAAGGAAACAATCATTTTTGTCACGGCCTACTACACATTTAATTCTCAAGTGTTCATCGAAGACCGAAAACCTACTCACTGTAAGAGTGACTAACGTTCCCCAATCAATTTTTCCCACTCCCATCACCTTCTTGTCACTTTCTAGTTGAAATATGTATCAACTGGTGAAAATTGTTTGATGAACAAGTGACAAACTCGAGAAAAATATGTAGCAGACCTACCAAGTAACTTTGACAAACTTTCAATGAAAAAAATGACGGGGTTGTTGTATCTCCGACATTTTTCTATAGGCCAGGTTTGTCGAACTATTGATGCAATGTTGAAAATATTTCTATGAACCAATGAAGAGGTTGTTATATCTCCAACATTTTTTTGTAGGTCAGGTTCATTGAAATATTGATGAATACTTCCGTTGATGTCTCATAATCGCTTATAATTTAAAATATATGTGTGTGTGTCTCAGGTGTGTGTATGTGTGTGTGTGTGTGACCATTTTCCACAACAATGTAGGTTAATTGAAATGGTGAAGAATGATTACATTCACTTCATTTATGTCAACAAGATCCATTTCCCTATTGAGAAAAATATAGTCTTATTATCTCTGCCACTTTCATGGCTTGGACCTTGAGGGGGTCAATGGTGATACCGCTTTAGTAGAATACTAACCCTAGTGGGAGGCTCTTAACGGTGATGAAAAATAAACACTTGAGGGGGTTAAAGAGGATATTGTATTGTTGAAACCTTTGAAAGATGATTCATAAGTAATCTAGATGATGAGTACATTTCTTGGATCGAGAGGTGAGGTTGTCCAAGCATGTATGATAATAGGAGCCATCATTAAAAAAGTATGTCATGGCCCATTGGAAAATGTCACACCAAGAAACTTTGAGAATGAAAAGGTATGAAACGATATGAAAAAGTACCCAGGGAGTAGTGAATATGGTTTTGTACCGACGGGCTTGGTAAATCTAGACTTGGTTGAAATTCCAAGAGAAACCATCCATGAAAGAGAAAGCATCGTGGTTGGAACAATCATTGATAATTAATGATAAAAGGCGCTAGAAAATTGTCTTGGGAGAGTCAGTTCTTTAATATAGGGTCTCGAAATAAATCCATTTTGTTGGCACATAATTTATTAAAATTGTGGTCCTTCTCGTGTTACCAACAAAAGGTATCATGTGCAGTCTAGAATGATGGAATTTTCATCTCCTCCAAGAGAATAAGTCTCACTCCAAAGTGAAACCAACATAGAAGGATGTGGGAAGGGAAAGGAGAATACTTAGGTAGGTTCCCAAAACCTTCAAGATTCACGAAGATCTTGAGCAAGATAGAATAACTACATAACATATCTAAACTCATTCATACTGAACTAAAGATACTCAAGTTGTGGAAGCATTCATAGACAGAGATATCATATTGATCTTATCAAGCATAAATAAGTATTTTAAAGAGACAATTCATAATCATAAACACATAATGACAAATTATATTTTAAAGTTTTGGGTCCTTCCTCATCTATTATCATCAGAGCTTATGGGATATAATCTCAAAGATAAAAATAAGTACTTTCTTACATACTTCTAACTACGAACTCATGCCAAAAAGATCTATCTATCCAAAACTATATACAAACTACATTTAGAGAACCTTTCCTCAACTACACCCAACCAACAATAATAGCTAAAAACCCAACCCAACCATAACAACCAACCCTTTTACAATAGTATGCATCTGATATATCGTCTGAGTGGGATCTTCTGACTTTGGGCTCGCATGCTTTCTTGTTCGGTTGTAACTTCGTTTTCTATTTTGGTGTTGCGTTGTCCCTTTGCGAACCTAATTTTTGTTTCTTTTACTTGCTCCATTGTCCAACTCTTTTTGTAGCTTTCACAACTCGTCTTAAACCAAAATTGGGACTGTAGTCCTTCTTGCGCAACTTCACTCACTCATTGAGTTTTCCTCCATACCTTTCTAATACTATCATTGTACCTGTACCTATACCCATACTTGTACCTGTACCTAGTTAGCGTGGGAGCTAGACTGATGAAGCAAGTTTTCAGGCCTCTGGGAAACTAAAGAGGCATATTATCAGGTCCATGATAATTTTCTCTCTATGTGAGAGAATTGTTGGGAATTTATTCCCAAAGGTGCTAAACTGCAACTATAGGGATTCGATACTTCCTTTTCGGCCTGATGTTGAGGCCCCATAGGGGAAGCAGGGAAGTCGAGGGACTGTTGAGACGATAAGGGGCACACTTCCTGGAGTGGGACAAGCATGTGGGGAATGAGGGACTATATGTTGTTAGTTTGAGTTGGCACCTTTGACAGAGTTTTTCTTGTTGTCTGAGATACATCATCCTAGTTAGGAATCCCTTTACCTGGGTGGAATTTAGTCCCATCTTAGGGGTGACCCACTGCTGAGAGTGATGAGAGTGTGGTCTAAGGCTAGGAGGTTTTTGGAAGGTCTTCACAAAGTTAGTGATATTTTTACAAAGATAAGTGTCAATTGTGTGTTAAATTACATGTTGCATTATTATTTATGTGTTTATTTTTATGGGTTTTTCCTGTGTGTGGTTTATACCTGTCTTTATATTTATGGGTGTTTCCTGTCTATTCTACATGCATATGTTTAGTATTATTTCAGTATGAATCTGTGCATTAAAGAATGTATTTGTCTGTTTTATGTTTAATATGTAAATTTATGAAAAATGTTTTGTGTGTATATGTTTAAATTTGCATACAATTCGAAAAATGATACGTGGCATAACCCAATTGGATGCTAGGGATGTTACAATATGGTATCAGAGCATGAAATTTTTTAAGTGGCATGGCCCAGCTTGGGTGGCCATGTATGTTACATTTTCCCCCATTTAAATTTCAACTAAGACGTGAAGAAATTGAGGATTAGAGGAACATCAACATAAAAATCAAATCAACTAACATTTTACCTTTACCACCTGTTGTCATCACCTAGAAACGCATCACCTCAATGTTGATTTCGGGAGCGTCCTTATGGTTATACTAACCATGGGCCTGGGGATGAAATTGATAGATGCGCAAGATGTCACCAAAAATTTAACCTTGGTTGATTTTTTTGGCCACCCTCCCTTTTTTTAAACATTGGACATCACCATTACATTGTTCCCCTTTTAAAATGATTTATCGACACATGTTCTTCGTCACATCATCCCAAGTACGATGAAGGAAACAATCATTTTTTGTCGCGTCTACTTCGTCATAATTACGACCTTCAAGTGTTCATCGCAAGACCGAGAAACCTACTCATCGTAAGAGAGACAAACGTTCCCCAATCAATTTTTCCCACTCCCATCACCTTCTTGTCACTTTCTAGTTGAAATATGTATCAACTGGTGAAAATTGTTTGACGAACAAGTGACAAACTCGAGAAAAATATGTAGCAGACCTACCAAGTAACTTTGACAAACTTTCAATGAAATAATGACGGGGTTGTTTTATCTCTGACATTTTTCTATAGGCCAGGTTTGTCGAACTATTGATGCAACGTTGAAAATATTTCGATGAACCAATGAAGAGGTTGTTATATCTCCAACATTTTTTTGTAGGTCAGGTTCATTGAAATATTGATGAATACTTCCGTTGATGTTCCGATAACTGTTTATAATTTAAATATATGTGTGTGTGTCTGTGTGTGTGTATGTGTGTGTGTGTGTGACCATTTTCCACAACAGTGTAGGTTAATTGAAATGGGGAAGAATGATTACATTCACTTCATTTATGTCAACAAGATCCATTTCCCTATTGAGAAAATATAGTCTTATTATCTCAAATTTTCTCGATGGCTTGGACCTTGAGGGGGTCAATGGTGATACCGCTTTAGTAGAATACTAACCCTAGGAGGCGCCCAACGATGACGCAAAATAAACACTTGAGGGGGTTAAAGAGGATATTGTATTGTTGAAACCTTTGAAAGATGATTCATAAGTAATCTAGATGATGAGTACATTTCTTGGATCGAGCGGTGAGGTTGTCCAAGTATGCGATGATAATAGGAGCCAGATCATTAAAAAAGTATGTCATGGCCCATTGGAATGTCACACCAGTGTTCTTGAGAATGAAAGGCATGACACGATATGAAAAAGTACCCAGGGAGTAGTGAATATGGTTTTGTACTGATCGGCTTGGTAAATCTAGATTTGGTTGTACCCAGAGAAACCATCCATGAAAGAGAAAGCATCGTGGTTGGAACAATCATTGATAATTGGGTCGATAAAAGGCGTTGGAAAATTGTCTTTGGGAGAGTCGTTCCCTTTTAATATAGGTCTCGGAAATGTAACCATTTTGTTGGCACATAATTTATTGTACCAGGGTCCTTCTCAGGTTACCAACAAAAGGTATCATGTAGTCTAGAATGATGGAATTTTCATCTCCTCCGAAGAGAATAAGTCTCACCCAAAGTGAAACCAACATAGAAGGATAGGGAAGGGAAAGGAGAATACTTAGGTAGGTTCCCAAAACCTTCAAGATTCACGAAGATCTTGCGCAAGATAGACTAAATACAGAACATATCTAAACTCATTCATACTGGAACTAAAGATACTCAAGTTGTGGAAGCATTCATAGACAGAGATATCATATTGATATTATCAAGCATTAATAAGTATTTTAAAGAGACAATTCATAAGCATAAACACATAATGACAAATTATATTTCAAAGTTTTGGGCCCTTCTTCATCTATTATCATCAGAGCTTATGGGATATAATCTCAAAGATAAAAATAAGTACTTTGTTACATACTTCTAACTACGAACTCATGCCGCAAAGATCTATCTATCCAAAACTGTATACAAATTACATTTAGAGAACCTTTCCTCAACTACACCCAACCAACAATAATAGCTAAAAACCCAACCCAACCATAACAACCAACCCTTTTACAATAGTATGCATCTGATATATCGGCTGAGTGGGATCTTCTGACTTTGG
>SNQJ01S0129999.1:0-12120 GCA_010110895.2 Picea sitchensis
ATGGGCCTCTTCGAGGGGGCAACCTCCAGTTGAGCAGAGCTCTATTACAATAATATCCAAGCTAGGGTTCTCATACCCTCGACTCCTATTTATACTAAAAGAAGGATCTAGAGGAAGATCCTTCTAGAAGCGAAAGCTTCTATTAGGTCTTCTTACATCCGCCTTATTCTATTTTATTGAAAGGCCTCATTAATATTGACCTTTATTACATCCGAATATATTGTTCTACCTATGTGTGGGTTAGGACCCTAACAATCCATCTTGCCTTGCCAAGGTTTTCTCACACAGAAAGAATTCCAGAGACTTTATCAAGTCTTACAGTCGAGGCATCCCTGATACTTGCTATGTCGAGGCATCCCTTTGGTGATCATGGCTTACCACAGGGTTCTCATGGCTCAGCAGTAGCCATTTTTCATGCTTTTACAGCTTGAAATCCTTCCATCTCATCTAAAGTTAGGGATGAAGGTTATGCTCCTTCTCCTGGCACACAAATAGTTAGGGATGAAAGTTACTCTCCTTCTCCTGACTCAATCATAGATAGGGACAAAGGTTACTCTCATTCTTCCAAGTCAGTCTCTATTTCATGCGATCGGATTATACTCTTTCTCACAGTTCTCCCTTGAACCCAAGATCTCAGTTTCTCATCTCTACACTCTTCGCAGATCTTTCACTTTCACCTGTATCACAGGTATACAAAAATTCATGAGACATCATAAATTTTAAATTCAAAAATTTTCTTGTAAATTTGTCACCCGCATATTTCCAAATTCCACATTTTGTTCTCATATTTGTTTTGCACAAGAACCAGATTCATAATTATGGGACTTTCCTTCCCATGGAAGTTTGGCTCAGTAGGCAATTTCTCTTCCTTATGGCTTACAACGCTGCCATATTCAAGACTCCTTTCCTCCTGCAATTTCAACATTCCTCAACCAAACAAATTGTTAGTTTTCATGCACATTCCCTCTTCAAATTCAAGCATACTAACAGTCCAAGTCATTTTCATCTATTCAAGGATACCAAGCAAAAGGATACATCATCCCTTACCTATGCACCATTTCAGCCCACCATTTTTTTTAAAATTCAATTCAGATATCAATTGATTTTAATGAATGTGTCAACATTCGTGGCCACATTCATACCCATTGCACCCTTGCATTGATTTTAAGTTTCCCATAATTTTCAACAAGTACTTTTCCATGGTGTGTTGGAGTTTAGCCAAGATTTCCACCATAGGGCTTATTTATTCTCATTCATTGTTGTAGCAGGACTATGCTTGTGGCTACAGGATGATCATCATCCCAATTCAGTACATATGAAACTACAAGTTTCACATGAATTCCTTTAAGCATTCCTCCTTCATTAATAACCATGGTGCCAACACTCATGGCCATCCAAATTTGGTTTTCTCTAACACCTATACAATGTAAGTAGAAATGTTGGAAGGTCCTCCTTCCTCAATGGGAAATCCATTGTTTGTCCTTTATGAAAACATGCATTTCCCAAAATCAATTCCATGCAACATGCTATCTATGAGCACTTTTGTTTCCAATCGTTCCTTGATTGGTCCATGTATTCTCGACATATCAGTTCATGAATTCTTCTGAGGATTACAATTAGTCTTTACTACCAGATGTTCACACCTCCATCATTCAGGTTCTCCTTCCTGAATCATACCCTACTTGGGTATCCAAGGCATACAACTACCTTTCAACATTCCATACATAACATTAAGACCGTAAAACATTTCATAAGGGATTCTTACCCAATCCTTTCATACATTGTGCCACATAGGCATGAACATTTTTTTTTATGTCGGTTTTGGCTGTCAGCACCCCCTCTAATATTATCCCATCAGTGGTGCTCCATGGGGACTTTTAAAGTCCCTTCAACAATCTTTCAACAAGAACCTTCTCATAGTCATCCTCTGATTGAGGTTGTTCATTATTGGCAACTGTCTTTCTCAACAGTTCCAATCTATTTCTTTCTACACATGACATACGTCATAAACACATTAATCGTCATGTAAATTAAAAATGCAAGTACCATAGCATTTAAATTAATAAAACATTTTCAAACATGTCCTAGCATATTTGTATGCACGTCATCACATTATCCTTAATGTTTTCATGAGTGCAATACAAAAAGTTCTCAAATGTTTCTGCAGTAATACAATCCTCATCACTATGGTGTTAAAACATTTACTTTCATCAACGTACTAGCTTTCTCATCCTAGAGAAAAAACATAATACACAGCAAGAAAAGAATTGAGGGCTCTCCCCTTCTTCAAATTCTTTCTACATCGCCTAGGAATTTTTAGTCCAGTTGGGTTTATTTCTTAAAATTTACTCCCTGTTGGGATCTTCCTACTCTTTTCCATGAGCCACCTTGGTTAGGCCTCACCCTAACCCTTTTTGGAATATAGAAACATGCTTTAATAGAAAACTTTTTTTTTTGTTCATAACGGATGATGAACATGTGCATCCTGCACATTACCATTCGGTTATCATAATGATCAATATTCATTTATTAGTTTTCTATTCATTACGTGATGTTTTTCAAAATGTAATCCAGGATTCTGGTATATATATATAAGCTTGTGGCTCACTTCTTAATTCTCAACAGTCATTATTAATTCTCAGTGGTCATTATGGTTGTGACTTTTTTTTCCTAACAGCGTCTTCACACAGTTCCTCCATAGGGAAATCCTTTAGCTTGCAACTTCCTTATTGCATATCCATCACTATTTGTGATGGCCTCAGTGTTGAGTTAGCTTCAGCAGTTTACCAAATATCCCATAAGGAATATAAACATGCATATTTGTCATGTACCCAAATTATGTATCCATACATATCCTGGTTTTGTTAACTTACATCATACATGTGCATCAGTTTCACGTTTAATATAATTCATACCTAACTGGTATTAATATCAAGCTTCATATTAGGAATCTCCACAATACATTAACCCATGCACTCAAGCATGATTAAACACAGATAAGTATTCATCAAGCTATCTTATTGCTTGCACTTTTTCCATGTCATTCACACACATGGACATATCCATCTTCTATATCCTTTTCCCAAGGATCTTCCAATCATCCTTATGATCATGTATACACATTCGTGTATAATTAGGTGCATCTCTTGCACCTTTTTACCTCATGCATTCACTTGATAGTTTAATTGCATCATTAGTGTCCTTTAGTTTGAGATTTCAATCACTTACAGGACTAATCTCATAGTCATATCTCATATTGATGTTTCATTTTCTCAAGGCAATAACCAACCAAGGTCACTTTCCTCTTTATGTGACAACGTCTAGCAAGAAAACCTTCTTGCCTCAGCATCCATAGGGTTTTACTCATATCACTTTTCTCTGGTCATGAGGAGTTATATACTCTGATTTTAATATAGAGTAGTAACTGTAACTCCCAGGGATCCTACCTAATCCTATCATATTCCTTTAATCCCACAAAGGTATTAACCATTATATAATATACCACCATCAATGCCTGAAGTTCCAACTTCCCATGCTTAGAAGCAATGTTACGAACACCAAGTCATCTGTCCTTCATGCTTCAACTGCTCTTGATAGAACCCTACCATATTCAGTTATCCACATTCAAGTCTTACTATAAATGTTAATTACCATATCCCTACTCTGGTAAGAGTAGTTATCACTTTGACAAAGGGATAAGGAAATTCTTCTACTGAAATTCAACAAGAATTCCCAAAATCACAGGTTCAATCTGCAGTCCTTCTCCTCAAGGAGTAAATGCAGATAACAATACCTCCTTATGCAACTCCAACATGAGCCCAAGCAGGCCAATTGTTCTAACCATGCTCTGATACCAATTTGTAACACACCCTCGAAGGGGCATAAAAATATTTCTTTTTCTTAAAGGACAGATTCTCCATTCATGGTTTCTAATTTGGAAATTCGGGGAACTAGTCTGACCTCTCGGTCAAGGATCTCTAATTCTGAATCCAAACGACTCTCTGAGACCTTGATGGTCTCTCTTTGTAATTAAACACAGACCCTTTCGACTTCTGGGTGCAGGTATAATGGTACTCGCGACCTTCCCTTCGCGCTTGGGGAATCTCTGAGTTTGGGCGCTATCCCCTTTTTTGATAATCCCATCCTTGAGGTGAACTTGGGAAATAACCTCATGCAAACACACAATTGCGGGCATGGCCAAAGGCGGTTTGTAACCAAACTACCTTTTGGCCCACAATTATCCTCGAGCCTCCACATGTCCTTTCTTCAAAACCGTGGTTTGGATTGCGGCCCACCCTCAACCTTTTAAAGTTCACGCATCTTCGATCCCTGCAATGCTATAGGACCATTGATATCATGATATTGACGGTTCCTTTGAACTGATGGCTCAGATCTATCCCTTTCAAAGATGCGGATCAGATCTGACCTCTTTCAAACCAACGGTTGTGATTTGTTTCAAAATTCCAGACTTCGGAATTCTCAAGTCTCAAACTTTCCTTTCTTTCGTACGTCAATATTCTGGAGTCAATGATTTGCAGACACTTGTCCTTCTCAATCAGTGGCTCTGCCTCTGCTTCAGGGGTTTGACCTTTCAACTAGATCAACGGTCCTGCAGCCCTTTTCTCGATCAACGGTCAATATTTCCTTTGGGTCTCCGGACTTTTGAGATCTCAAATCTCAAACTTCACTTCCCATTGAAGTAAGTGGATTCTTGTCACGTTTCCACTTGAATCAGACGATTGAGACTTGCTTCAGGTATTTACTTTGGTAGAGGGAATTGACTTTGGTGAGATTTTTTCTCCTGTTGCTAAGTTAACTTCTATAAGATTTCTTTTATCTATTGCTTCTTCTTTTGATCTTGAAGTGGAACAAATGGATGTGAAGACAACATTCCTACATGGGGATATGGAAGAAGAAATCTACATGAAGCAGCCAGAAGGCTTTGTAGTGAAGGGAAAGAAAGATCTAGTCTGTAATCTAAAGAAGTCACTATACGGTCTGAAGCAATCACTTAGGATGTGGTACCAAAAGGTTGACACTTTGAAGAATGTTGCAGATTCATTGACAAAGTCTGTAAGCAACAGAAATTTTTTCTTGGTGTAGAGTAACAATGGGCATTGATGCCCTGGATTGTTGACTATATAATCCCCTGGACCCCTGGATGCAAAGAAAACAACAAGTGGGAGAATGTTGGGTATGTGTTATATTCTTTGCATNTCTTTTGATCTTGAAGTGGAACAAATGGATGTGAAGACAACATTCCTACATGGGGATATGGAAGAAGAAATCTACATGAAGCAGCCAGAAGGCTTTGTAGTGAAGGGAAAGAAAGATCTAGTCTGTAATCTAAAGAAGTCACTATACGGTCTGAAGCAATCACTTAGGATGTGGTACCAAAAGGTTGACACTTTGAAGAATGTTGCAGATTCATTGACAAAGTCTGTAAGCAACAGAAATTTTTTCTTGGTGTAGAGTAACAATGGGCATTGATGCCCTGGATTGTTGACTATATAATCCCCTGGACCCCTGGATGCAAAGAAAACAACAAGTGGGAGAATGTTGGGTATGTGTTATATTCTTTGCATGTGTGTGTGTGTGGGTGCGTCAGATACGACAACTGCGTCTGACGATCCCTTCACATAGAGCTCTGTCATGTGTGTCGGGCACTTTCCTAGGGGGGTCCCAGGGGGGGGCAGGTATGCCCCCCCTGGTTATGCACAACATTCAGGGCAGCGCCTCGAATTTTTTTTTTTGGCGGTTTTTGCTATTTTTAGCGGATTTTGCTATTTTTAGCTGATTTGTAAATTAATCCTGGATTAAGGGATTAGGGTTTTTATATCTACGGAATACCTAAAAACATTGTATATATTGTATGGTGAATGGTGAAATTCGATATAATGAAAATAAGAAAGGTTTTCTCGGTTGAGGGTTTCCGGTAAAAATCTCTGTGTACTTTGTGTATGAGCCATTGATTAATTTTTGTACTACTTGAGAATCTATATACATTGCTTTACTTTGCAGGTTTAAAACTTAAAATGAGCTTAACTACCCATCTATTGGAAAACAAGAGTATGTGGTCTACAAGGAAGTAAAACATTTTATATCTTATATCTTAAAAAAACACACAAATGTTATAATACCCCACCCATATGTTAGGTCATTGTTTACGCAACAAGAAATGTGAGAAAGAAGGCATGATTGGATGGATTCCATCCAAGAATTTGATCTAGATATTAAACCAACAAATATCATTCGGGGTCAAGGACTGTGCAATATAGCCATAGAGTCCTAAGATCTGATAGAAACTGAAAATTTAGGTTGGGAGAATGATTTGTCTTTGTGGTGTGGTGAAGTACAGTACACCCCACCTAGACAAGACTCTTGGTACGCTAACCTATCTTAATTCCTCCATCACGATACTTATCCTGAATATCTAAATCCAAGAGTGAGGAGGGAACTCGGACTAAAATTTTCATGGTACCATCTCATTAACTTAGTACTCTTTTTCTAAATTATTATGGTGTATTGTTAATATGTCTTGAAAAGAAGATGCTAAAAGAGTATTAAAAGAACTCCATGATCGTCCTGCGGGAGGGATTTTTGCAAGAGAGAATACAACTCATAATATTTTAAGGGAGTGATATTATTGGACAACCTTGTTCATATATTATCACTCATATGTAAGAAAATGTAAAGGCTTGTCAATTGAGTGTAGGAAATGAGAAAAACACATCCATCCCCTTACCACTAGTTACCATTTCTAGGCCTTTTGAACAATGGGAAATAGATTTCATAGGAGAGATAAATGCAAACTAATCCAAACAAAACAACCATATACTAACTTATACTGATTAATTTACAAGGTGGTTAGAACTTATTCCCCTTACCCATGTCAATGAAAACGTAGTGATACAGTTTCTGGAGTAACACATCATGACGAAGTTTGGGGTGCCTTCAGTTTTGGTATTTTATAATGATGCATATTTCTCTTCTACTCTCTTAACTGAATTTTATTTAGATAAAGGGATTATTATAATATACCCTTCCAACTATTATCTATAGGGGAATGTGTCATGGATTATACTAATAAAAATCTGGTAAGGATCCTTAAGAATATAGTAGAAGAAAATCACTGGAACTGGCACAATACACTTCATAACGCTCTATAGGCTGACAGGGTAACCCCTAAGGAATCTCTAGTGAATTCTCCATACTTTGTGGTGTACGAGAAATAATCCATCTTGCCAACTAACCTATATCTCCCATCCTTTCAACTTTCTCATTCCTCAAGAGGAAAACCCTTATCCAACATGCAACATAGAATTGACACTCTCCTTATGGTTGAAGAAGAACAAGAACAAGTTAGGAGAAAGTTTGCAACCCATAAGAAAATATTTAGAAAATGGTCTGATAAACACAAGGTCAGGGATAAGAATTTTGATGTAGGGGACTTAGTTCTCAAGTGGGATAAAATCAACGAGCCAAAGGGGAAACATTCAAAGTTCCAAAATCTATGACTTAGACCTTTTCAAATTGTTGAGAAGATTGGATAGGCACTTACCATTTGAAAAATATTAAGGGTGGTATGGAATCTCTTCCCATCAACGACCAAGCCTTGAAACACTTATTTTCATAGCTACCTTGAAGGAAGTCTCTTGTATTATAGTTTACCTTTATTGTTTTTCATTTATGTTTTGATTGGTCTGGTTGGTGTTTTCATTTTTTAATTTACCTTTTATTCTCTTATGATTTGGTTTTCTTGCTTTAGCTTATTTTTTATTATTTTAGTGCGATTACAAGGGTGTTCTTTGTTAAACTTGTGGTGTGATTTGTTGAGCCCAGGTCTCCATCTTTTCGTCTTTCAATTTCATAGACAAATTGGGGAAGGATTACTGGACTAGAGACTTCAATAAATGAATAATTCACATTTATGTATACAAATTACTCAGGGAGAAAACAAGTTGCTTACCTCATGGCCAAGGAATACTGAGGGAAATGGAACAGAAAAAAGTATGATTGATACCCCCATATGGAGTAGAATCGGTTCTCATACTGTTTAGAAAAGACAAGAAAGAAAAGTATGAATTTATTTTCCTCCACCAAGAAATATGTATCCTCCTCCTTAATTCATTCCTGGAACATGTGAAACAATTCCAGATACAAAATAATAATCCAGAATGTACATCTGGGAAGCTATGCATATACTCCATCGGGGCTATGGATGATTGCTAGTAGAGGAGAAAGGTATATAATCTCAAGGTGACTCCATCAGGGCTATGAACGCTCACTAGCAATGGAGAAATGCAATGGTGAGGTTTTTAACTCTAAAAACGTAATAAAATAATGTCTTCCAAGAATCCTTGAGTTCAAACTCAATTATCATCAAGAAGTTATAATAAATTGGTTTAATGGAAAGATGCATCAAATTGGGTGAATCCCCATGAATGGTCAATGTGAATTTTCCCTGGGTTATATGTATACATATTTGGGAATCATCCATGGGTCATTGTCTCAAGTTGATGGCCAAATCCTATAATGTCTATTGGTATCAATAAAAAAGGAATAGAGAGCCTGGCTCCTACCAGTGAATCGCCATTTGTTGAGCACTCAACACACCCTTAAAAATTATTTAACTTTTTGGGTACCACTTTCTTTAATTTTTTCTTTATGCTTTGATTCAAATGAAACCTTAATGAGTTTTAGTTTTTGGCTCTTACATTTTGGTGGTTTTAAACATTTCCCTAAATTAATATGACTTGTTAGTAGAATGAAGAAGGTTTAACTGATTTAGAGAATGAAAGAACGCTCACAAAACTTCACGTTTCCCCAACAAACCTTTGAAATTACCGTCAAAACTTACATTTTTCGATGTCCGAAAGTCACCCTTTATGAATTCCAACACCGACGAGCATCAGGCATTGACTGTATCATGAAACTAAGGTGAAAATGACACAATTCATATTTAATAGCATCAACGTCGAGCTACATAGGGCGTCGATGATGTCAACAAGAAAACGTGTGTTGGTAGACAATAGGTAGATGTGACCATTGATTTCGATGAATACCAGCCATCGGTGCCCAACATTGCATATAGAAAAGTCATAAAAGAATGATTCAAGTGTATATGACAATAAAAAACTCTCCTCACGATTGGTACCATTGAATTAGCTAAAGAGGTCATCCCAAACATAAAATTGTTTGGGTAAGTTTCATAGCACAATGTCAAGTCACAACTATGGTTAACATGTCACCTTGCCTCGTCATTTGATAGGTAAGTATCAGTATGACCACATGGTTAGTCACATCCGCATTGACATGTCATCAACCCAAAGCCATGTCATCTTTCTGCATCTCCATTGAGGTGAGTGTTCAATCTCACCGCTCGTCGATATTGCATTGATGTCGATAACCAAAGACCAAGAAAATTTGTTTTAGCACATAATCCTGGTGCTCACTGATCATCGATGTACAATCAGGGTTGTAAAATCAAAGACCAAGATCTGTACTTTTCACATTTTAACGCCTCTACCAATGACCGATCATAGTGTAGCTAGTTGCAATATGGATCGTCTATGTTTGTTCTTTCAACCCTCGAGGTTGATCTATACCATCCACTGCAATACTCCTTTCTACACACCTCTCCATGATCTTGACCTATCCAAAGATGTTATGTCTGCATCCCTATGGACTAACCATGAAAACTTTTTTGAGCATGCATTCCATCCATGCCAGGATTGATGACCCAACATTGGCATAAATCAATGAAACCTCGAGCAAGAGACATGTACAATCCTCGATTTGGATGTTGTTGTGCACCTAATCGTTATTATTTGAAATACCCAATGAAATGATTTAACATCCATTTTCATCATCATTTTTCACAACATTAACTCCAAAATATGGTGCAAACGACGTAGTTAATTAATGAATATCTACAAAATATTTCTCTGTACTCAATGATGTCAAACTCGGATGTGACCGCTAGAGGATATCTATTTGAATGCAATTTGGAAATTGTTTCACGATTGTTTTCATGTTTAAGCTTTATTTGTTTTTTGTGAAGAGTTCTTGAGTGAGCAAGTTTTCATTCCAAGCTGAGTTGTGTCATGTTTTTTGTAAGACCCAAAAATTGTAAGTGTTGAAACTAGAAACACCCTTCGTGCTCAATTATTTACGGTAAATTACTCTTTTTTATGAAAGATTTGGATGGGAAGGGAGATGAATTGAGTTATGTTGTTGCAAGAAAAAAAATTCCTTGAAGACTACATCACATCAGCCACCAAAGACACCAAAGGGAAGGAATGAGCAGGAAGGAGAAGCTACCAGCTCAACCACCAAGGCATCAAAAGTTTCTCCCAAGACAGAACCGGTGATCAAGAAGTCTCAAAAGAATCCATCCAACCCGCCTCCACTCTACAAAGACACAGAAACAATCACGAAATATAAGGTACTTATACCTTCCTATCTCAATTTATATAATAAGATCCACCACCACGACTTTCCTGAGTTCACACCTCACAGTGACCTAGAAGTAAGGGTATTATATGAACAGGTATTTCAAAACATAAAACAGTATTTATTGTACATGGTAGAATCCGTAACCCCAATTTTTCCATGTATAAAAACCTTAGAGTGGATCATTCACCATACCAATGATGATAAATGTCTAATAAACGATGTAGTGGATGGGGAATGTATTGGGGTTTTTATTCCTATGGGGACCAACAAATATTATAAAAGTAGAGATGTCAAAGTAAAATTAAATAATGAGTTCATGGTTAAATTATATGAGTTCCATAACACATGTCAATTGTTGGCATCCTGGTGGAAAGAAGACAAGAAATTCATCAACAGAGCATCATGATGGTATAACATAATAAACCTTAGGGAACCATATATTTTCTTGGTGGCTCTAATATGTCGGTTATATTGAGAAAAATATTGTTCCATTTTTCCTAGAGCATGGATGCCATTATCTTATAATGTAGCTATATCCAAAAGAATTTTCAATTGGGGCACTATCATTTCTAAACAACTAAGAATTCAGGTAGAGGAAGCACAAAAAACCAAGGTCAGGGAAACCCTTGTTTTCTTCATGGCATATTATCTTTTGGATGCAATATGTGCAAGGAATGTGTTCTTGGGGATGGGATTAAGTTGGCATGTCTCCAAGCTATATGTACATGTGTATTTCAACATTTTATGGGAGAACATGTATAACAATTATTATGCTTTAATATGTGATGAATTTCTGGCGAGGATATGTTTATTCATTTTTAAGAGAAACTTCCCAAGGATTTCAGAAGTTGCAAGGAAGGTCATAGATAGTATAGAGAATTGGTACTTGGAATATAAAAGTACAAACATCAAAAATTTTGGAGCTATCGGTGCCCCACACTTACTGTCATCTCATGTGTCGAATAGGTTGGTGCTTGGGGAGATATGCTATCAAACCATATTTCAGGGCTTCAATACTCCCTTAGTAAAGGAAAAACAGAGGGCATTCATCCCATATGGGCTTTATGTGGGATGTAATTTTGTGAAGGAAACCGCATAGGCTAGACTAGAAGCCCAAAATAAGGTAGAGTATAGGTTCTACACTAGAAGGTACATGAAACATGACCCAAAAATTCTAGTTGCTCAACATGTTGGTCATGTGATATCTCATTTGTTGTATGCACACGATGCATTTGAGGACAAGATATTCATTGAAAATTATCTAAATTGGGAATAAGTCTTGCAAAGAAAAGAAAATCTAGATCTGACCCGCTTCAAATCTATGCCAGGAGATGAATAATTAAAGTGGTTGGAACAAACACCAGGATTTATCGTAGAGGCACAAAGTGAGGATGCAGGGAAATCAACAAGAAGGATCGAAGTGTTAGATTACTGAGAGGGGGGTTGAATCAATAATAGATCAATCTAATATTTATTAACCATATAATCCAAGTGTTATATCAATGTAGCATTGTCATCCAATAACTGCAGAGTAAATAAGCAGTGAACAAATGAAAAATCATACACATACACAGTACACCAGTGTTTTACGTGGAAACCCAAAGCGGGAGAAAACCATGGAATGATTTTTCTTATATGTCTTGAAGAATTACATTCATTGGA